>MU223182.1:503549-516035 GCA_018584345.1 Thuja plicata | reverse complement strand
TTTTTAACAATGAAAATACCTGTTAGATAACAATTTTCAATCACGTGTCTTGGGTTTATCATTGGAACACCAAATTTCATGGTTTCCTTGTGATTTTTTTCTCTTTTAACAATTAAAACACTCTTCAAGAATGTTTTATGTTCACTTTTTCAGTTGTGTTGTGGGAATGTATGTGGGCTACTATGGTTTCTTAGTGATTTGTTTCTTTTCTTCTTGCAATAAAAACACCCCTGGTTAGGATTAGTCACATGTCTTGTAGGCATGCCATTAGAGCGCCATTTTTCCTGGTTTTCCTTGTGATTATTTGTTTTTTTTAAAATAATAAACATTAATTGAATAACATTTTTTTAGTCATTTAATTTTAGATTTTGGGCTGATAAGGCTAAGGGTTCAAATACGCTATGTTTGTTAGCTGCTTGGGTTTGATCTGGGCTGTTGAAGTTCTCCAACACAGTTCACATTTGCAGACAATTCAGCTGATCCTGTGGATTGTGCTTAATCAGGGGAATCACAAAAATCCTACAAAGAGTAAAATCCTAACAGGCTCACCTCTGTGTAGCATACAAGGAGTTTGCCCTGCTCAGTAACTTGTGTCTTGTGGGTATTTCAATGGCGTACCAGTTTCCTTTGTTTCCTTTGTGATCTTTTTAAAAACAAGGAAACAAATTTAAGTAACAATGTTGAATTACACTTCCAACAATGTCTTTTGGGTATGTCAATAGAGTACCAATTTTCTTGGTTTCCCTGTATTTTTTTAATCTTTAAAAAGAAAAGAGATGCCCTTAGCTGGTTTTTTTCTATAATGATTTTAACCACAAATTTTGGGGATATGCTTGTTTCACTTGCCCTTTTGAGTATTCTGGACACTATTCTACATCATTTTTCTGAGCTTATTCATAACATTAAATTTTGGTTTTTTTGGTAATTAGAATGCTTAAGTGATAAATTTATGCATTGATTGCAAATAGTGATTGGGGTGGTAAAGTTGGCACTAGATGCTGGTAAGGCTAATTCCAGCTCCCTCCGTTGGTCCAGCACTAAGATCCAAAGGTGTAAACATTACGACCTTTTGTAAGGAGTACAATGCCAAGATCTCAGACAAGGCTGGATATGTCATTCCTATTGAGATTACAATATTTGATGTGAGTATTAGAACTTCATGGTTTTCTTTTCAAAATTATGTTATAAACTCTTTCATAATTTGAATTTAGGTACATTATTTCTTTCGAATTTCTGAGCTATATTCCAGTCCATTATGGCAAATGCTCCTTCTGGGATAACAGAGTTGAAACTGTTGGGTTTTCATTATTTGCTAGGCTGGTTTGATTTCGTGTGCGATCAAGATTAATCTCTGGTCACTGAGAACACCTGGCCTTCATAGACCAGTGTGTGCCCCCAGTTGGACATTTTTTCTACAGTCAAGCTTTAAGCTCTGGCACCCTAATAAGTACTGGTTGGTGTTTGAGACCCAAGCCTCACTGGCTTAATAAAATCAAATCAGAAGTTATCAGTTAGTAGTAGAGAAAGGAAAAACAATCTCTGAATTAAAATGTCAGCTATCCAGCTTTGCTGATATTTTTATCAGTCGGCTATTTCCTTTTCCATCTAGAATACCCTCCCAATTCTTGATTTTACTGATTATGGAGGAAATCATGTCAAATTTATTGGTGGTATATTATGAACCCCTTGATACATCTCCATTGTTAAATTAATATAATCTGGATTTTATAATCAGAATCCTTTGTATTTTCCCAGTCTTGGCTATTTTAACCATGCAGCATGTATGCATATTTTCTTTGCTGCAGCTGAGAATCATCAGATGATATTTTTAGTTATCTAGAATGCCCACATTTAAAATTTGATTCATCACACTCCTTAAAAGTTATTCCTTATTTCAATTCATTTATCAATGTTAACTTTTGTATTTCATTTTATTTTTTAAATGTAATCTAAATCAAAAGAACCACAAGACAATTAACTTCTTTGGAAAAGTATCTACTCACACTTTTGTTTGTCTGTTTATAGTTTTAGTGGTTACCTTTTGGTGTTGGACCTTGGGGTCTCTAACTGAATCTCTTACAATTAAGTTTTAGCTTTTAGACAAGATGTTCAATCATTTTTTAAATCTCAAATACTATTGAGAGGAAGAGAATTCTATCCTGGGTGCATTTGTTTCTAATTAATTATAGTTTTTATACTACATAAGCATTTTTATTGTATTTGTCATAATTTATTAAATTTATCTTTTTGTTTTTGGTCCCATATTTCCTGTGTTGCTCATACAATGTAAAAATGGACTCATCTTCAGTAGAGTTTTGTACAGTGAGTGGTAAACTGCCATTTCTAGCTGTTGCCTTGAGTTTGTAACTCCGGCGACTGATTGCACTGCATGTAGAACTTAGGCTCTGGCATTATTGGTGGATATATTGGGAATTTTCATTTTACTGCTTTAGGGACAACAAGGTTTCCTATTCATAGAAAATCATAGTTGGCTTTTCTTATATGAACTATGCATTATTTCCTTGGAGATAACTGGATTTCCTATTCGTAGAAAATTGCATATTTACTGTCATTTTAAACATTTGCAAATACAATGGTTGATCTTGCTTGAGAAAGGATAAGAGCTTCACTTTCATTCTGAAGACTTCTCCAGCCTCAATTCTGCTAAAAAGGCTGCAGGTAATCTTTTTTAGTTTTGGTTAAGTTTTTCTATAATGCATTGATTAGGTAGTAAACAAATGGATGCAGCCATATCTTAAAAGTTGCAGTTATTATTTCTTCTTCTGATGGTTGGCCTGGTGTAACTTATATTAAATCTATTTTGACTAAAACAAGTAGCTGATGAATTTCTACTATAACTTACTTAGCGCGTTTCATTTTATACAATTTATTTTGATTTGTTGTATGTGCAACTGCATGGTGGTTTGTGTATGTGCACAGTGGTTTGAACTTTGAACATTCACACGTAGATGCTAGAACCATTTTGAACTTTACAAAATGCCTTGTATCATTGCATCATTGCTTCATGCTTATGTGTTAGAGATGTGTTTCATCTCTTAGGGGAAATATTTAGAAGGCTGTTTAGGATTCATCTATTCAGAAAAAACAGAAATACAACTAAATCCATGTGAATTGGGTATGGAATTAAACTAACTGCCTCTATTTAGGATTCATTCATTTAACAGAAATAAAAACACAGTAAAAGGAATACCAACATTTCCATAAAGACAACTTCAAAATCCAAGCTGAGTGTCTCAACTTACGTAGACAAAACCCTATAAGCCTGCAAAGTAGGACAGAGACAATTGAACAGATACTACCTGCCGAAAAATCATGAAGGCAACTTGCTGAAATGGTTCAGTTAAATAGGTACGAGATGGATGCAAGAATTCCAATCAATTCTAGGGGACTCTTCCCTGCTAAAGATCCTTTTTGAGGTGAAGAACACACTCCACGTATCCACAACATGAAAGCAAAGGTATCACTTGGACATGGACTCAGTATGAACAGGAGCCAGAGTTACAAATGCTCAAATACAACCTCCCACCAAACAATAATGTATGCAAGCTCCTGCTATGTCCTAGAAGATATGCTGATCCTTGTCATTCTATCTGTCTTGTAAAGGAAAATACGACTCTACAAAAAAATGATGCAATTGACAGTCTATGTTGTTATCTTTTTGTACTTCTTTATGCTCTCGGTATTGATCTAGATAAGTATTATTATATGTTATCATTACCATAAACACAGGTTTCAGATGGTCATGGACTCAGCTTGAATAGAAGCCAGAGATACAGATGCTCAGATGTTACTTCCCACCAAAAAGCAACCTATGAAAGCTCCCACTATGTGCTAGAAGATATGTTGACCCTTGTCTTTCCATCCATCTTCTAATTTTCTAAATGAAAATATGACTCTTTGCAAAAAAATGATGCAACTGGCAGTCTATGATGTTATCTTTTTGTAGTTTATGCTCTTGGTAACTATTGTAATATGTTACCATTGCCATTAACACAAATGTATCAGGTGGACATGGACTCAGCATAAATRGGAGCCAGARTTACAGATGCTCAGATGTAATAACCTCCCACCAAACAACAATGTATGCAAGCTCCTGCTATGTCCTAGAAGATATGTTGATCCTTGTCTTTCCATCTGTCTTTTKATTTTCTAAATKAAAATACAACTCTTTGCAAAAAAATGAKGCAACTGGCWGTCTATGATGTTATCTTTTTGTTGTTTATGCTCTTGTTAACCATTGATCTAGGTACCTATTGTAATATGTCACCATTGCCAAACACAAAGGTATCAGATGGACATGGACTCAGTATGAACAGGAGGCAGAGTTACAGATGCTCAGATGTAACCTCCCACAGTCCCACCAAACAACAATGTATGCAAGCTCTTGCTATGTCCCAGAAGATATGTTGATCCTTGTCTTTCCATCTGTCTTCTAAATGAAAACACAACTCTTTGCAAAATAAATTATTGGAAGCCTATTTCGTTAGATATTGTAGTTTGATTGCACTAACATGCATGCATAATGTGGAAGCATACATAAGGAACACAGGCACAAATTTATAAATTATTTCATAAAATGCTTCCACAATTTTATTGAATGAAATGATTGTAGATAATGCAAAATACTGGGCTTGTTAATAAAGTTTTAAATCTCTTTTAGCGAATCTCTTGAAGATATAAAGGTATTAAAGATGGTTGTGCAACTGCAGCCCTTGGCACCATTCACTCAAGCTTGTGCCAAAATGGGGGCTTTGACACATGGCTAGAGATCCATTAGAAATTATCAAAAATGATTTTAAATTAGATGTAATTACTATTTGTGCATGCTGTGGTAAATATGCTTGAAATAGGTGAAAGTATCAATTATAAGTGATTTACAATTTTATGTCTTGGAAAAACTGACAGTTAATTTAAGTAGGGTGATATATGACAATACCTCAGAGAGATGTGGTCTATGGGGCCGCAGTCATTACAAATTTGACGGTGTTAATTGGGACATTTTCAGCTGGGGAAACAATAAATATCATGAGCTGTATTTCAAAATTTTGAGTTTCAGAACTGCATGCAAAATATAGAACACTATAACACAAAGAGATCTTACATCCAATGCGAGTCTAATTATGGCATTATAAATTTTAAAACAAAAGCTTTCATCTCTATTATTCTAGAACTATAAATATAAAAGCTTTAATCTTGTGTTATGTTTTGTTGTCCCATGTATCTTAGTGTGGTCTTGTCCATGGTGGTGGCAAAAGGAGACAGAGAAGAGGCAGTGGCAGCAGATGAATGAGAACAGGCAGAATACTTCTTCTTACAGGTAATCTACTTACCAGTTTTCAATATGTACAATAGTTAAATTTTGTGGGTTGAATATGTGTATGATATTTTCTCCAAATACAGGGAATAAATTGTTCTACCTAAATTTATTGAGGTTCAATATGACTTGTAGCTGATGAGAATCCTCGGCTTTGTTCAAATTCTTCTTCTAGGTTATATAATATAGTTAAGTACGTGGGTTGATTCTCTGTGTAATACATTCTCCATACATTCTCTGCTAGTTGCTCATTAATAGTTGTTGAACCAAGTTTGGTATAAAAAACATTTGACGCTGAACCTAGTTACCAGTTTTTAATATGTACAATAGTTAAATTTTGTGGGTTGAATATGTGTATGATATTTTCTCCAAATACAGGGAATAAATTGTTCTACCTAAATTTAATGAGGTTCAATATGACTTGTAGCTGATGAGAATCGTTAGCTTTGTTCAAATTCTTCTTCTAGGTAATATAATATAGTTAAGTACGTGGGTTGATTCTCTGTGTAATATATTCTCCATACATTCTCTGCTAGTTGCTCTGTTGTTAATAGTTGTTGAACCAAGTTTGGTATAAAAAACATTTGACGCTTAACACATTCATCCCAATTTTGGCTGCATCTGAATCTCAGTCATCTGATACTTTGCATTTTGGATCTACAATCTTTACACATTCATCCCAATATATGCCTGTTGGAGCTAATAAATACTTACATCACTTTTAATGAAGATTGTCTGACAGGCATAAGGGGATGAGTTAAAATGAAGGCTTACAAAATTAGGCCAATAAAATTCATCCTCCTAAACTTGACTGTCATCATGCCTTCTTCCATCACCTAGTATTTTAGTAGGACACAGGGAATAGACCCAAGATTTGCATTTTTTTTTATAATATGTTTAAAATTCTAGCAGGTAAGCCTAGAAATGAATGATTAGTTAATTTCTCGTAGTTAGCCTAGAAATCTCATGAATGCAATGAGGAGAGAGGTTTCTCTAGCTCCTCATCATATTGGGTCTCTATCCCAAGCAATAATCAAACATTTTTTGGCCACCTTCATTGAAGCTCCATGACTTGTGACTTCTTCTGTGATGACTAAGCATTGACAGGAAAAAGTCCCAACTAAGCAGTCTACCTTGGAGAATTCTCCCATTCCTTTTTCTCCAAACATGGCAAATTAAAGGAGAGGGACTGGTTGTCCAAAGGCTTGATAGTAGAGCTTTGGATTTAGAGACTGGTCTATCCTTGAAAAGCTGTAATGAGTTTTCATGTTGATTGATGGGTTGTGACAAATGTTTATTGAGCTAAGTTTAGAATCTTTAAGTTAGATTCCTCAACCTGCTTAGAAAGAGTAGATTTGAAGGCATCATTGAATCCCATACAAATTCTATCCCTAGTGTGCACCTTTTTAAAAAAAAACTACTAATGCAAATGCTGCATCATTTGGGAGGTAGTTTTTGTCCCAACATTTGATTGCAAACCAAGCAGGATCTTCTAGAGGCTCCACAAGGATGCATAGTTGAGCCTAACTAAGTGGCTCCAATTTGAGGAGCATGACCACCTTAAATGATCTTCTTTATTGGTAATTTACCTTTCTTGTTGAGAGAATGAAGATAAGAGTGTCAACCTGTTCCCAAGGGCAGACATTGTGGAAAAATCCAGCCACTTTTGTTGCTTTGTACCTTTGATATTAAAAGTATCTATGTAATGTTCCACCTTAGTGCCCAACTATTACAGAAAACTTTCTTATTTTTTAAGTGCCCCAATGCTTGCAGAGCACTTCCTTAATTTCTATAAGCTTGTTCATGCCTTGCAATGATTCCACAAATCCTCCTTGAAAGCAACTGTCATTCCATTCTTTAGTGATGGTTAATAGTGATGTGCCTATAGTGAGAGATGAAATTCCAGATATGTGATCCATTTTCTACTCTTTTTTTGGAAATGTGGTTAAATTTTAATACATGTCATGTTTATTATACACGATAATTCTTGAACAATATGGAGATCCATAAAATAGTTATTGGAAGCCAATATTGTCAGATATTGTGGTTCTAATTTCACTAACATGCATGCATGATGTGGAAGTATACATAAGGAAAACAAGCACACATTAGTTAAGTTTCCATAAAATGCTTCCACAATTTCATGGAATGAAATGATTAGAGAATAATCAAAATACTATGCTTGTTAATCGAGTTTTAAATCTCTTTTAGCAAATTTGCTGGAATGAAAACTGTGCACAACTACAGCCCTTGGCACCATTCCCCAAGCTCGTGCCAAAATGGGGGATTTGACACATGGTTAGATTTATCAAAAATGAATTTTTTTTTTTTTTATGTTAGATGAATTTACTATTTGTGCACGTTGTAGTAAACATGTAGTTGACCATTTACAATTTCATATCTTGGCAAATTGACCATTAATTTAAGTAGGGGAATATGTGACAAAATACCTCAAAAAGATGTGGTCTACGGGGCTGCAGTCATTACAAATTTGATGGGGTTAATTCCAGCTAGGAAACAATAAATAACATGAGAAGTACTTGAAAATTTCAGTTTCAAAACTGCATGCAAAACATAGAGCACTATAACATAAAAATATCTTACATCCAATCCCAGTGCTAATTACAACCTTTCACCTCTGTTATTGTAGAAAATATAAAAGTAATACTGAGAGTATTACAGAGAAAATACTAGAAATGGAGACCATATCTGTAGTTGAGACATTTTGATGTAGCAGTGTCTTCGGTAGCCTGTAATCCTCATCACAAAAAATGGAAAAATGTAAATAAATAATGCAATTGCCCAGACTTGGTAATTTTGACCATTTTCCTATGCTTATTTCTTATCCCATTATTTGAAGAGTGTCTTTCAATTCCTACATACAATTGGTGTTCATTACAGGAGAGAGAGAGAGAGAGAGAGAGAGAGAGAGAGAGAAATATCATAAGTTGGGGAGAAAAGAGAGCAATCGACAACTGCAACACAATTCCTTGCATTTTGCAGTACTGCATCTCATAGCAAGGAAAAAGAGCTCCAACAATTTGAGCAAGGAGTTTTATCTTTGAGGAAAAATGGAAAAAGGAGAGTGCGTGGGAATAGAAGCAGGGAGCTAAAGACAAAATAGGAAGAAAGATGGAAGAAAAACAAACTAGGGTGCTGGAAAGACAGACAACCATTCTAAAAAGTTTTGACTTTTGTCCTTTTGGTACAGGATTGCGAGGTTAGGAAGTATTTGGTAGGATGAAAAGGACTTGGCATTTGAAATTTTGTTCAGGCATCACCATGATTTGGAAGGTCTTTCTTGCACAGCAAGGTCATGAGCATTAGCATTTGAAACTATTCTTGAGGAAAGGGCAGCTAGTTCTATTCACAAGTCTCGTTTAGGAGCCCAGTCAACTACAATAGATAAGGAAGACTTAGTTCTTTCATTTTTATTCATATAAGGATACTGAACAAAGAATCCTGAAATTGATATTCTCCAGTCAGTATGATTAATGATTAGAATTTTTTTTATCCGTTTAAGGTCCTTTTTGTTTGGTAGAAAGGATTCTACCTTGTGTAAATTTGATTGAGACAATTATGAAATGTTAGTCTTTTGTTTGAAAAAACATGTCCCACCAGTAATTGCTTGCAACCTTTCACCCATCCAGTTAGAGCATGAGTAATCCAAGGCTGCCTAATGGGATTCTTGTTTATTTGGGCTTCTCTCTAGGACCTGCATCACATTTTCCCTCTGAAATTTGTTTTCTGATAACTCTCCAGATTATAACAAAAACAAGAAAATTTATGCAGAAAGATAGAATGGTGTCGATCATAGTTAATTCATAAAACCAAAGACAAGAAGATGTGTAGAATTCTCAACAAAGCAAGCTATAAAGATCCATATTTCCACACTGTAATACTCCACTTTCTAAAATAATATTTAGTAATAAATAATAATAATAAAAACATGGAGCTGTAGGAGGCGCGAAGGGAGCAGCAGGTGGACCGAAGGGAAGATGGCAGAGGCACTCAAACCTGGAACAATAGCAAAGACTGGAGCAGAATCAATAGAGTCGGCGAAATGGCGATTGATGTAGAAAACACATTCTCAATGGAAGATCTCAAGGCTAGAGTGGGACAGAAATGGCCCAAGGAGGGAGAAATCAATTCAGGAAACTAGTGGTAGTGGAACATAAGTTGTAAGGATGGGATGGGAGGCGGCCATGATCAAGGCAACCAACCATGTCTGGAGAGGGATGTGAGGCCTAAAGAAGTTGGAGGTCATGTTCCACAATGGGTCTTTCAAGGCGGACGATGGGTGGATATATGCCAGCCGAATTACCATCCCAAGTATCGGTACCTGGTCTCTACATTTGGGATGGGAAATAATTGGGAGAGGTGTAGAGAACTGCCATGGTTGCAACCACGTGGAAGAAAATACTTAGGAAAATTTCCTCCTCTAGCCAGCAATTGAAATCAAGTCAGCACCAACAACATTAAGCAAATTTCCAGTTTTCTCAAAAATTATGGGTATCAAAGACATGAATGGTAGGTTTTGGTATAAAAGCTCCTCCAATTCCAACAATTTGAAAACATGGAGGAAGAAGCCCAGTCTGAGAGCAATACCAGCTCTAATAGATCAGATAGAAGAAATTAGGAAAGGAAAGGAGAAAGCGACACTGGAGGTAGGCACATCAAAATGGCATATTGAAAATCTAGGTATGGATTCTTGCTCACCCCCAATTAAAACAATGATTCCATTTGATCAAGGTAAAAAGAGGAATGAAATTGGAAGATTGAGAGATAAGGGAGTTTTCATAAAATGGGGGGGTTGGTTAAAAGAGGCTGGGTTTGTTGAGAATTAGTGCTACAAAAATCGGGGGAGAAAATTCAGGTCTGTGCTTTAAAGCCTTTGCAAATGACTTCTTTTTAGACATTTTTCCTCATTACTTGGAAAGCACAAGGTTCACATTGTTGATTGGTACCCAAATTTCAATCTCGGGAAGCGTGAACTCAAAGAGGGACCAATTTGGATCCTTTATGAAATCCCATCAGACTACCAGGAAGAAACAATGCTAAAATAAATTGGAGACAAACTAGGCACATTCATAATGATGGATGAAATCATGGGCGATAGAAGCCAAAGAGCCTATATCAGATTGTGTTTAGGGTTGCAACCACAACAAAAATTCCCACATGATATGAAGCTACCCACAGAAAATGGGTACAAAACGTTGAAAGTGGAAAGGGGAGACCAAATGTTGCTATACCCTAATTCAAATCGAAGGAGCATGGAAATGTGGACTACATTGGAATAGTTCAAGTTAGTAGAACCAATGAGTATGAGCAAACCGCACAAAAGAAAAAAGTAGAACATAATTATGGTGAGCAGAAGAACTCAAGACTTGATATAAGTAATTGCCTGGAGGACACATTGATGTTAACAATTCTAATGAACAAGGAAGTGAACCATGAAAAGGAGTTTAACAAAGGGGCCATCCTCTTAGAGCAGGAAATCTGTGGTAGCCAAGACATCATACAAAAGGAAAATGTAAAGGTGGATGTCGGGCTCAACCCTTCAGAAACATAAAGAATTGAAGTTCCCAAGGATCTATAGCTAGGAGTTTAGGAGCCAATTGTTGTAGAAACCATTCAAAAGGATATGGAGAGTCAGGAGATAGTTAGGAGATTTTGGTAGCATCAGAGGATTCTAGAAAAAAATGGAACTGGATGAGGTGGAGGACATTTGCAGATTAGAGAATGAAAAGGAATGGACTCTGGAAGAAGAAAGTGACAATGCAAAATTAGCTAAAAAAGAGGAAGAACAGATAATTGGAAATAAGAAAATTGGGGACATAAGGGTTGATGCAGAAGTACAAAACCTATCAGGGGAAGCGTGTGACAACCAACAAAGTCTGGGAATTAGATCATCATATGACAAATAGGAAAGGATGAATAAAGGCAGTGAAGTAGAAACACAATGCACTCCTAAGAAGGAAATTGACAAGATAAACAACTTAGGCAACAAGGAAGCAGATGGGTTTGTAGAAGAGAATGACAGAAAGTGAAGATTTAGATTTAGAACAAGACGATGGATTTGAGGAGGAACAAACATATATCTTGGAGGAATGGGGAATAGAACAAACCGAATCAAAGCTGAAAAATCCCTTTGTAGAACCAAAAAAGAAAAGAGGAGCCAAAACAAAAATAAGGACAAGCTAGCATTGGCAGTTAATGCCAAGGGGCAAATGAAATTGAGGAATGAGAAGGTGATTTTCCTTCCTAAGGAACCATGAGGTCATAACCTGGAGTGCTAGGGGCATCAATGCTGTCAATTCTATTTTTCGTCTGTACGTCTCTACAGCGAATTCACACACGAAGTTTTGTGTACATCTGTGCGAAGTTTTGCTTGTCCATGCAATTCTTCACACGGTTCTTGGCATTGCTTCGTGCGGCATGTTCTAGTTCTTCGCACGAACTTCGCCATCAGTGCCTATTAATTTGCAGTTTTATATCTTTGTTTTTTGACTACTGGTATTTTCTGTTTGCTGTGGTTTTCTGGTTTTATTTCTAATACAGCTTAACCAGTGGTCTGCATGACGAGATGTCGAAGGCTCCTTAAAACATAGCTATGCAAACTTACTGACTACTTGATTGCAGGACGCCTGTCGAAGGACATTTGTCAAAGAATTTCAAACCCACACAAACGTTGTGTCTGTTTTCAATGCTTTATTTACATAGTCTAATTAGGGCCTTGTTAAAATCTCTTAAGGGTCTTGATAGAAGAATAGGGTATTAGGCTCTTCATTACATGGAAGTGATGCCCATGAATGAATCTGAGACCTAGATGCTGCTAAGGGATTGATACCTGGGGGAGCGAGGAAAGGTAACAAATTGATTGGCATATCCATTAGTGAGAGGATTATGCTCTTCTCTCTTTGAGAGAATCAGAAACCTAGAAGCTCTTGGGTTTGATGAAAGAGGAGTTAGCTCGGTGATGAACATGTCTAGTGTGTTTGGGTGAGGTGTAGAGGTAGAGGAGTATGCTCTTTTCCCTTTTGGGAAAATCTGAAACTTAGACCCTTGAAACCAAACCAAGTCCGAAGAGGTCTAAGTTTCTGATTTTCCCAAAAGGGAAAAGAGCATACTCCTTTACCTCTTGTAAGATA
>MU223182.1:470693-502680 GCA_018584345.1 Thuja plicata | reverse complement strand
GAGATCACCAAAAGGGCACCTTGTAGCTTCAATTCTTCAATGGCCTCCAATGGATCTCCTTCATGAAAATGGATGCTTGAATGGATGAAATGCTTGCTTGATCTCAATTAGGAATGCTTGATGATAACCCTCAATCTTGCTTAGCTTCACTTGATGATCGTCCTTAATGCTTAGAGAAAATGAGAGAGAAAGCTTCCCTTTTATATGAAATTAGGGCACAATCTTCTAAGGAGGCCTACATAGGAGAATTAAATCCCATTAAAGCCTTTACCCCTAGGAGAGGACCTATATTAAATATAATTTCAGAATCAATGCTTCGGAACCTGAAACAGCCGACCTGGAAGCGGGAAATACTTTTTGCAAAGGCCGACCTCCGGAAATTGGAAGACCCTGGGATCTGAACCCTGGGTCAAGGTCGAGGTTGACCCTGACCTAGGTCAGGGTTGAGGTCGACATAAACCTAAAATGTCGACCTTGACCCTAAAGCCTAGAATCATCAGTCTGCCATTCAGAATTCAGAAATCAGGCCAAATAGGAGTGAAAAGAGGAATAAATCAGGGAGGAAGCCATGTCAAAGTCAAGAACCCATTTAAGGCACTTTCCATGACCCCAAACCACTTACTCAGAAGGCTAGACACGTCTACAATGGAAGTGCTTCCATTTTCTGACTATACACCTCTACACTTCACCCAAACACACTAGACATGTTCATCACTGAGCTAACTCCACTTTCAACAAACCCAAGAGCTTCTAGGTTTTTGATTCTCTCAAAGAGAGAAGAGCATACTCCCCTCACTAATGGATATGCCAATTGATTTGTTACCTTTCCTCTCTCCCCCAGGTATCAATCCCTTAGCAGTGTCTAGGTCTCAGATTCATTCATGGGCATCACTTCCATGTAATGAAGAGCCTAATACCCTATTCTGCTATCAAGGCCCTTAAGAGATTTTAACAAGGCCCTAATTAGACTATGTAAATAAAGCATTGAAAACAGACACAACGTTTGTGTGGGTTTGAAATTCTTTGACAAACGTCCTTTGACAGGCGTCCGACAATCAAGTAGTCAGTAAGTTTGCATAGCTGTGTTTTAAGGAGCCTTCGACATCTCGTCCTGTAGACCACTGGTTAAGTTGTACTAGAAATAAAACCAGAAAACCACAGCAAACAGAAAATACCAGTAGTAAGAAAATAGAGATATAAAACTACAAATTAATAGCCTCTAATGGCGAAGTTCGCGTGAAGAACTAGAATAGGCCATGCGAAGAAATGCCAAGAACCGCGCAAAGAATTGCATGGACAAGCAAAACTTCATACAAATGTAGGCAAAACTTCGCACGAGAATTTGCTGCAGAGATGTACAGACATAAAATAGAATTGACAACAAAAGTGAAATATGAGGCCATAAATTGATCATCAATGCCCCTAGCAAGTGGCGCTTCTTCAAGTGTCAAATTGATCTGAGTAAAGAGGATGTAGTTCTACTTCAAGAGACCAAGTAGGCTAAGGAAGAAGCTCAAAACAAAATGTGGAGTTGGAAGCAACAGGAAGGTTTTTTTGTGGATTCAATAGGGGCTTCGGGTGGGCTAGGACTGGTGTTTAATCCACTAATAGTCAAATGTGTGTTGATTAGGAAGAGTCAGAACTAGATGGTGGTCAACTGCAAAATCCTAAGCCAAAACAGAGAGGTGCAAATGATGAATGTCTATGGGTCAGTCTCAATAGTAGCCAAAAGAGTCCTATGGAGAGAAGTGAAGCAATGGTTAGGATTACATAACGGAACACCCACAATGATCAGAGGAGATTTCAATGCAACACTAGACAATTCTGAAAAACAAGGTGGACAACAAAGCCTGTCAAGAGTGCAACAAGATTTCCAGGCTTTTGTTGATGAGAGCAACTGGAGAGAAATTGTAGCGAAGAATGGAAGATTCACCATGACCAATAGGAGAAAGGGCTTCACAAGCATTGCAGAAAAATTGGACCATTTCTTTTTACATGGGAGTTGGGATCATAAGCTTGACACGTTTGAGACAACCATAGTACCATACATTGGATCAGATTACTTCCTAGTCCAGTAAGCCATTAATGCAAAAGCTTACAAAGGGGCAGTCCATTCAAATTTGAAAACATGTGGTTAAGGGATAAGGTGCTTTTTGAATTTGTCAAATTATGGTGGAATGAAGTCACAGTTGGCCACAAATCGAGGATGTATCTATTCAGCTAGAAATTATCACACATCAAATGCAAATTGAAAGTTTGGAATAAGGAAAACTTCAAAAAAAAATTCACTAAAAAAATCTGAGTGGAGGAAGAATTAAGCAAACTAAATGAGAAAGTCATTGAAAGAGGAATAGAGTAAGAAGACTTTGAATTGGAACAAGGGCTTAAAACAAAGCTTACTTAGATAATGGCCAGGGAATAAACATATTGGTGTTAGAAGTCGAGGGAAGTTTGACTAAAAGAGGGGGATAGAAACACAAAATATTTCCATAGAATGGCTATAGCTAATAGAGGCCACAATCGAATCATAGAAGTAGAATGTGAAGATGACACAATAACTTAATCAATGGAAGATGTCAATCAAGTGGTAGTTCAATATTTCCAAGAAATCCTCAACCGGGTAATAGAGGATCATGACAGAGAGCGAGGATTTTTTTTGAATTATATCCCTGAGCTAATCAATGAAGAAATAACATAGATATTTTTAAATCAATCAACATGGAAGAAGTGAAAAAGGCCACTTTTCAGCTAGGAGCAGATAAAGCTCCAAGTCTTGATGGCTTCCCTACAAAATTTTATTAGGTTCTTTGGGACATCATTGATGATGACCTACACAAAGATGTGAAGGAATCCAGAAGGAGAAAGGCAATGCTTGGCACCTTAAACCATACATTCATTGCCCTTGTCCCCCCAAAGAAGGAAGTACAAACCATGGCAGATTTTAGACCCATAGCCCTGTGTAACCCAGTTTACAAAATTGTCACCAAGAGATAGCTAATCGCTTGAAGGCAGTATTCAAGAAAATTATATGGGATGAACAAAGCGTTTTTCACTAGGAAGATCAATTGTGGAAGGAATCATAATAACACATGAATCCATTCATACCACTAGAAAGACACAGACTTAATATGGTGATCAAACTCATACTAAAGGTGTATGACTTGGTGGATAGACAGTTCTTGTTGAGGGTTATGCACAAGTTTGGATTGGAGGAGAATTGGATTGATTGGATTGGCAGCTAATTATTTCTTCAAGATTTTTTGGTATTGGTCAATGGGGTGGCTCAGGGATTCTTTGAATCCACAAGGGAAATTCAAAAGGGCGACCCTCTATCCCCATTCTTATTTATAATAATGGCAGAAGCTTTGGGAAGGACCATTCAACACTATAGAATGGTTGGACAATGGAAAGGTATTGAAATTAATCCAGGACTAGATGTTGCGACACATCAACGATTTGTTGATGACACAATCCTCTTTGGGAAGGCTACAAGGATGGAAGCTAGAACTATCAGGGACTTACTGGATGACTACAACAAGGCATCAAGGCAATCAATCAATTGGAGGAATCAGAGGTATATTTCTGGAATGTACAACCAAGTTTGCTAAGGGATATAACAAGAATTCTAGAATTAAGAATTGCAAACTTTCCTAGGTGATTCCTTGGGATGCCATTATTTGGTGGTCATAACAAAAAGTGCTAATAGGAAAATTTGATAAACATATGTAAGAGGAAAATGGTAGAATTTTGATGTTGAGAGTAGTATTTGCAGCCATACCTATATACTCCATGTCATGCATGAAATTCTAAAGGAGGTGGAAGAAATGTCAATACAACTAATGAGGCATTTTTTTCTTGAATGGGCCGAATGATAATCATAAGATCCCTTTGCTTTCATGGGATAAGATTTGCAAACCATGTGGGGCTAAAGGTGTGGGCCTGAAACAACTTCAAATCATGATTCTGGCCATGGGGGCGAAGCTAGTTTGGAGCATGTATCGTAGTGGGGAATAGAGATGGGTACAAATACATAGACACAAATATCTAGATTTAGATGACCCGATCAAAATACTCAACACTCGCGATCCACCAACAAGACCGACAATATGGAATTTCATCTGGGATTGTAGGAAAATCATCACCAAGCACGTCACCTAGGAAGTTAACAATGGTCAGAGCATTAACTTTTGGGAAGATTCATGGGAATGTCACCAACTCTTTGCTCCCTCCCAAATCTTGAAACAGTTCGGGAGGAGACAACCAAAAGATAGGGAAAGAAACTAGGGGAACTATGGGTATATGGAAAATATCAATGGACAACAAAAATGACACTGGAAATCACTGGACACCATAAATGCCCCTTGAGTAGAAATAGAGTAGAAGCTAGCAAGCAGGTGTATTATTTGGACTGGTTAGAGGGATGAAATTCGTTGGTGTGCATCCAAGGATGGGGAATACAAAGTCAAAATTGGATACATAGTCAAGGAGACAGTCTTAGAAGATTAATAGTGGCCAAAATAATTTCTATGGGGTAAATTTTGTCTACCTAAGGCAGGGGCATTCTCTTGGTTGACAATTCAGAACCGTATCCTCACATAGGACATATTGACAAGAATTGGTATAATAGGCTTAGGTAGATGTCCTCTATGCAAAAATCATGAAGAAGATGCAAATCACCTACTACTATTGTGCCCATATGCAGATAGTTATTGGAATCATTTTCTACAAAAACTCAACCTGCAAACTCCGATGCCTAAGAGTCTGAAAGGCTGGTTCTGTATGTGGTACATACAATTTAAAAAATGTGTGTTTGGAATTCTATGGAAGATCATACCTTTGCTAGTTGTGTGGGAGATATGGAAAGAAAGAAATAGAAGAATCTTCAAGGAACAAGCGATGCCTAGGGAAAGACATATCAAGAAAATTGAGGACTCCATCATCGAGTTAGTCAACACAACAACAAGGTCTACAAGGATAAAAAATAGTATCTTCTGCCAACGAGACAACAATTTGACCAAGGCATTCAAGGGATTAATATACCTACAATGGTTGGCAATAGGGATGATTTACAAAAAAGAAAATTGAGAAATGAGGTACGCTGGTGTGCCCTTTAAGGTAGATGGGTAAAGGTGAATTTTGATGGAGTGGCTAGTGGAAACCCAATCTCTAGTGGCATTGGATGTGTAGTGCGATATGAGACAGGCAATCATGACAGAGAGATCAAAATACATTGGAATCTATACCAAAAATGTAATAGAACTTCAAAAACTAGCATTAGGGTTGTGCTCGGAGGACTAGCATTAGAGAAAGAAGTTGGGGTGAAGAAAATACACCTTGAAGGAGATTCACTGATAATAGTCAATACAATTTGACTAAATTTCACTCTGGATTGGAAACTCAATAGATGGATTGTGCAGATTAGGAGGCTAATTGAGGAACTAGACGACTTCAAAATAGGCTACATATACCGTGAAGGCAACACAGTTGCAGACGAATTGGCAAAAAAACAATTATTGATGGGCGTGATAGTTGAAGCAGAGGATACAACAAAATTAGCACAATACAACAAATTGCGTGATTGGTAACCTGTAGATTCAAAGTACAAAGCATAGTTACACCGCCCTGGGGGCGGGGGGACAGGTTTCCAGGCAAGGGGGATAAAGGGGTCTCAATTTTGGGAAGGCGGGGGACCGAGGGCGGGGGGGTGTATATACTATACATGTGGTACTTAAAATGCTAGTTATGAAAAGATGTATAACAATATAAGACATAAAGATGTAAAATGGTTGTCAGTAACTGTAAATAGTAAAATAGAATTACTAAAAGTAAATACTTGAACATTGCATTGGAGTTTGAACATTGAACATTGAAGTTTGAACAATAGAATTATAAATAGTCAAATCAACAAATGGAAGAGTTCCAAACTTCTATTATATAAATTTATAATATATATGATATATCAAAATTATGAGCATTGAGTATGACTATCTAATCATAAAGATCAGATGATTACATCGAGTAGCATGATATGAATATCAAAACAAGTACAAGCTACAAAATCAAAATGCCAAGGTCCAAAATGCAGTGAAGGAGGCCTCTTTGGGGGACTCTTTTGTGTCCCCTTGTCCTCGAGGGAGACTCTTTTGCATCTCCTCGTCCCCGAGGGGGACGTCCCTGCGTCTCCGATAGAACAACAGCGGATGGGTGGCACCGCCGGGACGATGTCCCCCCGTCCTCGGTGTGTCCCCGTCTCAGAGACGTTGGGGATTTTGGGGTGGATGCGTCCTAGGGGTACATTGGTACAAAGTGACAGAAAGTGATGGTAGGCATTAATGAGGCCAATAGATCAAACATTTATTCCCCAATTTGGTGAGATGCGGTGTACTCTCATTGGGGCTCAAGGCAGTACAATTTCCCCAATATAAAACATTGGGAATGTTTTTCAAATCTGGGGAACTTTTTGCATCACTCAAGGTAACTCATTACAAAGGCTTACACACTCAATAATAATGGTGGCACGTGTGTTTGATGTGGCAAAGCAATCATTTGCCTATAAATTAAGCATTGAGGTGACTTTGTTTCATCAGAGAATTTTGGAAACATTGAGCTGGGAGAGATGGAAACACCAATCATTCTTGAGTGGATGAAACCACAAGTGGCGTTTGTGGGGGAAGCCGTAGATAAAAGGCTTGGAGTTTTTCTGACTAATGTTCACTGATACACAATGCATGCGGTCAAAACGGTGTTGGGTTTGGAGTTTTTATATGGTGGTTTCCAAGAACTGGGCGAAAAAGGTCACCCAAATGGTCTTTGAGCATGCGTACTTGAGCAACATTGATGTTGCCATTGACAACATGGATGGGAACCTTCTCATTCCCTTGTCGCAAAAATATTACATTTGGGACAATGAGGAGAGGAAATTTCCAATTGTGTAGACACAAGATGTGGAACTCTTATAGGCAAGGTGGGGGGAGATAGATAGGAGTATCATATTCCTTCTATATTTGGCTAAGATCAAGGAGTTGGATGCAGACAATTGACACTGGGATTACCTAACTACTGAAGGCCTGATTGTGAAGATAAGTTTGATGAAGCTGATGCGACAAAAGTTGTGGAACTGGAGTTGGGGCGGGGTGAGATAGCTGATGATGGGCGGGATGTGGAAGGCATAGCACGTGCGCAACCTCACACCAACTGCGGCATAGAATGCCTAGTCATTCTCAAAGCTAGGAAAGTCAAACAAGCCAGGATGCAAGAGGAACAAGAGGTTGCTGCTAAAGATTTTTAGGACCATTTCTATACGTTGTGGTCTCCTTATACAAGGTCAAAATCTATTATGATTAATATTGACGAGAATAGTATCTCAAATAATTGATATGAAAAGGCATGTTAATAATGAACAAAAATTATGTTATTGTTTGGATTATATGTATGAAAGTAGCAATTTATCAATGGTGGTATGAAGGGCTTGATATCAGTCAAAAGGAAGCAAAATCATATTGATTCGTAGGAAGATATCAAGAGTTTGCAGCCACATTGTCATCTAGAAGATATCAGAGTATTAAGACTTGACCGAGCCATTTTGACAGACATCTAGATTGTGACTGGTCAATCATTACCAATCCATATATATCAGTGATTAGTTAAATGAAAACAGTTAAGAAGGAAATAATTAAATAAATAAAATTGATCGATAACACCAATGGTTATGGAGAGCTGCAATTAGTAAGTTGTTTCTCATTGAATGTGAAAGGGTGCAACTCATTCCATCTTGGTAAGATATAAGAAGTCATTCAAACACATTCAAAGAAAAAAGAGAATCAGATTAAAATTATATTGGGCATTCACCATAACGTAGAGGATCATGGAAGAATAAGTTTTATAGAATATATCTGGTATTCACCCATAGGAAGATATCACAAAGGAATGAGTTTACAATTGTTTACTGGCAAGTATCGTGTAATAGAAAGAATATGCTGTAATGTATCTATGATTCAATATTGTTTTGTAGAATGTTATATATGTGAAAGCTATTGAGAAGCACGAGCCAATACATGGTCCCACATATTTATATATTGTAGAGTTAGAATCAGTTTATAATAGTAACATTACACACACACACATCGATCAGTTATAATATATATAAGTTATGATGTATTTTTTATGCATATTCACAAATCATTCATAGTCCATTTGAAGTATGTTCATAACCTAATCCTTAATCTCTTGCTATAACCTCTTTTGAGAATAGGTTGGTTGTAGGGAATGACTAGAGTAATTCCTCACAGGGTGGTATTGTGAGGTTTTCACACCATTGCTCCATTGCAAATGACCCCCCCCTCTTTCGCTTTAACGATAAGAGTGGTAGTCTTTGTTGGTGGCAGTTTTCAAGTCCCTAGGCCTGGCAAGTGAGGTTTGAGTGATTTTGGCGTGCTGAGAAGTCATGTATGTCTGGGATGTGGGCGAGAGGTAAGCTAAGTCTGTCATGGGAATGGAGTTGAAACCAAGTGATTTGTGATAAAATGAGTTAAAATCCTTTGAGATTCCTTGTTCCAGCTTCAGTTTGACCTTAGAAAGTCATGATGGATTGTGGGAGGTAACCCTGCTGAATCCTGATATTTGGCCGAGTCTGAAATTCTTTGAAAACCCCCAAAATATAGAATCTATGCCTTAACTCCTATGAAGTTGGAACCTATCTCAAGCATCCCGAAAGGTATTTATACAAATATAACTTAAAGTATAAGAAATTAAATAAATCAGACCTATACTTAAATAAATCAAAGAAATTGAATTAAATAAATTAGACTTATACTTAAATGTTATATTTGTATAAATCCTCCCGCCCCTGAACCCAAAAAATTGGCTAAGTACAAAATCTACTCTGTCCCATGCCAGGTCAGATTCTGACCTCCTATAGGACAGATTTTGTCCTGACCTTCAAATTTCTGCCCTCCCTCCAAGTAGCAAAACTTGATCCAATTGTGAATAAGAGTGATTTTCGAGTGAGAACAGAGAAGGAAGCCATAAAGGAAAGGGGTATTTGGCATGGCGAAAAATTTACCTCCTATGGGACTTAGAATTGTCCTATGCATTGGACATTTTTGCTCCCATCATCTTATGATTTCTGCCCTCTGTTTTGAGGTGTAGATTGGTGAATTTTGTCTTTGGAGTCTTGTCTATTTGGCGAGATGTGAGATGGAACAATTAGGAAGGGCAAAAATTGATTATGCATGACGAAACTATGGGCCAAGAGGCCTTGTCCCATGACTTGTCATAGGACAAAATTTGTCCTAAGACCCTCTGATTTCCGCCATGAGATGGGATGCTTCCTTAGTCGGTGTTGGGGTTGGAGAGGTAAGTTGGTATATGAATGATGTCAAAGGGGACAAGTTGAGAAAGCAAGCTGTGGGAAGAATTTTTGTAGAATTTGTCCCATAAACCTCTGATTTCCACTCCCTCTCTATGGGCAATTAAACACTAGCAATTATCAACTTATGGAGAAAATGAAGCGTGCATTCAACTTAGAAGGTAAACTGAATGAAGTTGAAGGTTGAGGGAAAGGGGAGTTTGATGTTTGTTGACTTGTCCATGTGATGGAAGCCTTGTCCCATGACTGGTCAGAATCCCACCAGCCATAGGACAAATTTTGTCCTATAAACATAGAAATTATGCCCTCTTATAGGTGTATTGGCAAGCTTCGTAAGGCAAAGACAAGGGTTTGTGGACAAGTTTCATGTTGATTTCATTTGGACAAGTTTGGAACACCTTAGCTTGGGCGGAATTGTCTTATGGATAGGACATTTCAGCCACCTTCCTTTTTGGCACCCTTGCCCTTTCCTCAATACATCCTTAGTGATCAAGACAGGAGAAATACAAGTCGGCCTGCATATGGAAGAGGGGGCGAAATATATATAAAGGGGAAAAATTGGAGATCATTTCACACTCAAACACATGCGAATTTCCCCAATGAGCAGTGCAGATCAAACTTGTAGCAGACTTGGATTAGGAGGCAAGTTAGGCGATTGGAAGTTGATTTGAGTTACTTCCTAACACTTCATTGGTGAAGGCAAAGTGGTGTAATTTTGTGAAGGAAGAGAGCAGCTGTGGGGTTCCATTTTGTCACCATATTCAGGGAATTTATAGCAGACCTACAGGTATGGTGGAAACAAGAATTAATCAAGATTTGAGAATGGATGATTGATGCCTCTAATCGTGGATCCTTCAAAGATTACTTTCCTTAATTCAAAAATCAATCCTTACAAGCTGAATGTTGTCATAGTTGATCTCTTGTTTTTGGCGAATTATGGAGCAATATGATTTTAATCTAAAATGAAATCATGATTAAAGGTTTCAATCCAATTCCATGAGGCCTAAAATGAAGAAATCAATTCCTAATCCTTTATTTTCATATTCATAGGATAGAATTTGTCCTTAGATCCTCATTTTCCCGTCATGGATTGGTGTGTTTGTTTGGTCAATGTTGGAGTTAGAAGGAGGAATTCAATCATGAGTAATGTCAGGAGGACGAGTTAGGCAACCAAGGTGGTGGGAGGAATTTTGTCTCTCATGGGACATAATTTGTCCTATATCCTTAGGATTTCTGCCCCTTATGGAGACAAGTTGAACAAGGACAATCACCCAAGTTGTGAGGAAATTGGAGCATATGTTTGAAGAGGAAGATAGTCATGGTGTTTGATGAAGGACTTGGAGTGGGAAAGTTTGAAGTCTTAATGACTTTAGAGCATGAAATGGAGGCATGTTCAATAGGACACAAGTTGTCCAATAAGCCTTAAATTTCTGCCCCTCCCTAGTGATCTGAGTTGGATTCCTTAGCCATGGCGATGGTATTCAGGGAAGGTTTTAAGAACATTTGAGGTTGGGAGACCAAGTCTAGGCATGATGAACTTGGGCGGAATTATCCTATGTATGGGAGAATTCTGGCATGATGTTCTTGGCTTCCAATCCCCTCCCTTGGCAGCCCAATTCAAGCATGAATCAAGTCGGCCTTTCCATGATGCATTCCTCTATAATTAAATAGCAACGGAAATTTAATGTAAAGAAAGTCAGCTTGGGGGTTTTAAGGGAGTTAAATTTGTTTGTTTTTATTAGCCAATGCATCCAAGTCTGCCTAGGGAGTAAATGGGAGTGCAAAGGTATAAAGGGAAGGAAAGTTTGATTCATTTGTGCACTCAAGAACATGCGAAATTCTCCTAGAGGAAGAGAAAATTGAGTTTGTATCAGATTTAGTTAGGAAAGAAAATAAGGCTGAGTGGGGTTTTCTTTTAGTCCATCTCCTTAGCATTTCATGTGGAGGAGTAAATTGACATAATTTCGTGGACAAAGCAATTGACATTGATCCCCAAATCTCAGAATTTTGGGATAGCTACAGGTCTGATTGGAATTGATTTTCTTTCCAAGTTATAGAGGGGTTGTAAGGATGGTGGATATGATTTGATTTCCAAGAAAGAACAAGCCCCATCATCCTTAGTTTTCCTTTCTCAAGTTTTGGATCTTTAAAGGATGTTAGATTAAGAAATAATCAGACTTTTAAAACTTGTCATAATCTGAAAGTAGTTGTAATCATGGTTAACGATTTTTTATTTTAAGGTAATCATGATAGGAGAATTGTGTGGAATTGAGGAAATGAAGTTACAATTTGAGAGTTGGATTAGCTTTATAGGACTTAATAATGAAGTTCAATAAAAAATTTCCTATTCTCGAATTTGTGGCATCTTGAACAAGGATAAGTAGGACTTGTTTCCTTGATATTTTGCAGGCTAAGGGAGATATTCAAAACTCCAAGTGGAGGTCCAAGACCTCAAGCTCGAGGAATTCAAATGCGAAAGGAAAAGAAACCAAGGGAAAGATGGATATGAAGGAGAAAGGGCTGAAAGAGAAATCTTGGAACTCTTGGCAACGAAATCATGGGAAGCTATTTTCCTTGGAGAGCAAATCTTGGAGCTCTTGGCAACAAAATCATGGGAAGCTATTTTCCTTGGAGAGAAAATATTGGAACAACTTAGAAGGACCGAAGCAAGGATGGTATGCATATCCTCTATTATCATGCCAACAAGTGAAGACTTCAAGCTCATTCTCGAGGAATCCAAATGAGATGGATATTCAAGTAAAGAAATCGGAATTCAAGGATCAATGCAAGGAATGATGATGATCAAGGAGGTGAACAAAGGAAGATCCAAGACAACTATGCAAGGAAGGACACAATTCACACCTTGAAAGGAATGATCCAAGCTCAAGTTTAAAGATCTCAAGTGGGAAGGAAGTTCACACCAAGTTACCGAAGGACAAGACATCAAGGCTATTCAAATTGAGATCAAGTTGGGATTCAAGGTCAAGGCATCGAAAGGGATCATCAAAATACAGGTTCAATCAAGTTCAAGGATGTCAATCCAAATCACGCCATGAGAAAACTTCCAAGAGTGAAAGATGAAGGGGATTGAGAAGATGAAGCAATTTGGGAATATGCCATCATGTTGGAAAGCTGGGAAGCGTTGAGTATCAAGAGATATTTTCTCTTCACAAAAGATTAATTAGAGCCTACATGATAAGGATGATGACATGGCAATTGGGTGTCTTCTCCAATTAGAAAATTCCAGATTTCAAGCACAAGCAATCACAACACGCCAAGTGTCCTATTTTCTCATTGGTTGAAAAATCATTGTATTTTTTTGATTGGCCCATGATTTGGTGTCCTCATGTAATTGGTTGAAAAGTTGGCAACCCTAATTGGGGTTTCTTGGTATTGCATCTTGGTCCTTTGTTGTAATTGGACATCTATAAAAGGCCAAGGCCTTCTCATTTGTAAAAGGGTTGGTTGGTTAGCTAGAGAGAGAGAGAGAGAGAGAGAGAGTTTGTAGAAGCTAGAAGCTAGTAGGAGCTTAGAGTAGAAGCTAGAAGCTAGCTAAGGGAGAGACTTGATCAAATTGTTGATATGATGCTATCAAAGTAATTGATGATTCATTGTTGGTTTCTTGTGGTGGATTACTTAATGTTGCTTTGGAGTGTTGCATGGTTTCCTCAATCTTTCATTTGGAGTAGATTTATTTTCATGTTGTTAGAAGTAGCTTAGTTGGATAAAAACAATTGTGGATGTTTGCTTGTTTGACTCAAGTATACTAGGTCACTAGCCTCCTTGCTGATTGTGAAGAAGCCTTGTGTGGTAAGCTAGTCATTGCACTTAAGTTCAATTGACATTGGATCCTTAGTTTGTACTTTCAAGTTGGATTAAGGAGAAGGTGTTGATATGAAAACCATTTGAGATCCTTAGAAGCTTGCACTAGGTGAAGTTGAGGTCGCTGATAAGATTTAATTTGGTAGAGTCCAAGTCATCCATGATTCCTTGCCTAAGTTACCATATTCATCCTGACACCTGCATATTCGCCATTTGGTTCGCTCCAAATTCGAATTCGAGTCAAATTCTCCATTTCTCTGCATAATCGCATAAAATTCAAGAAAATGAACCCTGGCCAAATTTAGGTTCGTTTTGAACGAATTTAAGACAGAGCGCGTGAACCCGGGTCAAATTTGTGTGAATTTCGAGCAAATTTGTGCAAAATTTCAACTTTATTGACTTTCAACAGTTTTTTAATATTGTTTTTTACTTTATTTTTTAGGTGTTTAACCCTAAAATCGTGGTGTTTTACTCCATTATGAGCTGCGTTTTACTCTGTCTTTCCTCACCGTTTTTGCAGCTCGTCTTTCCTCACTGCCTCAACATTTTGGCAGGTTGAAAGTTAAAACTTGAGGTCGCTGCTCAAATTCTTTCCTCAACATTTTTGCAGATAAGTAACGTTTTATAAATAATACTTATTATTTATATTGTGGAGCTAAAAACGAACTCTTATTAATATTTATACTATACGTAGGACAAAATGAGGCTAAATAAAAGATAATAATATTAGAAATGTTGTCTCAGAGAGGTAATTGTTTTATATTAATTTTTTTTTGCTTTGTTTCATTGTTTGTTGTTTATAGATTCATCATTCAGACTCAAAGAATGGCTGCAAGTGCTTCTAGCATCGAAAACTCTCGCTTCAAAATAGACAGACGCTCTCCACTATGGAAATATGTGGACATGGTTAAGCCAATGCCAGGTGGAGGAGGTTATGTGTGGATTTGCAGCCACTACAATGAGGAATTTAGTAGCTCTTACAGTAGAGTGAAAGCACATTTGTGCTTTATTCCTCAACAGGGCATTCAATTTTGTACAGGGAAACCAAAAGTTAATGGGGTACCACCTAAAACCTTTATTCCAAACCACATGGTGAACAAATATATTCAAGAGAAAAAAAAAGTAGAGGAAGCAACTGGGAGGGAAAGTTCTCATCCTTTGCAAGATGCTAGGAGAAAAACAAAATTATTATCTGTCTTCAACTTCCACTCCCAATGAACCACCCGTAGAGGGCCATCCGTTCTTGCATGCTCCTCAAGAACCTGTTAGCTCTTTTTCTTGTAGCACAGCCTTAATATGACAGTATACGTAAATACTTGAATGCAAACTCCTTTTTATGCAAGAGAAAGGCTAATTGATGAGGTATTTGATAACACTGGGGATACCTATTATCACCTCCTTTTTTGAGTTCCACAAACTTAGGTAGGTATTACCTATGATAGATTACTGATTCTTCAGTCAATGTTTTTAGTGGACTAGTTCATTCACTAGTTTGTTATTTCTGACCTTACTGTAACAACTTATAAGATACCTTAGAGATTGCAATGATTAATTTAAAACATAGTACTATAAGCCAGGCTATGGTCTTGATAACATAAACCATGAGACAAGGACTTTTATCCTTCTTCCTTTTGATTTTAGGAGGGGCAACCTAATGATCCTCTCTTTAAGGAATCAACAAATTGAACTGTATCCTAAGAATACAACTACTTGAATGGAATTATCTGTTTTGTAGTGTATATGATTAAGTAATTTGAAAATATTGGATTGTGAATCAACTACTTGGCAAACATAAAACTAGTGCCTAATCCCTGGGCTATGAGTCAATATCTTGTATAAATCCACAGTAAGGTAATCAATGAAACACTTGCAACAAAGATAGAATACCTTATAAACTATCCTCTTCCTACTACTTTATCATCCCATCCTTAAACTAATGCTATGTTCCCTGGGTTACTTGAAACACTTTAATCCTTCCTTGAAGGAACTTACAAGTAACTGCACAATCACCTTAGGATAAGTGTGCTTAAATGCCTTACAGATAAACACACATGAACAATAATAGAAATATAAAGAGACAATTTAGATGCAGAAAAGAGATTGCAAAATATTTTATTGATGTCTCAAAGCTTCAAATACATTAGATAAACAATTAGTACAAAGGTTCAGACACAATTTTAGTCTGCCTTGTAATTCTATTCAAATTTCCAACTCTCCCTATCCCAAAAAGGTTACAATCACATATATATAGTCTCAAATCATCTTGGAAGCCTTAAGACAAGGATGCAACAAGCTTTAGATGATTTGGAGACCTAACCCTAAAAACATAGTAAAGACAAAATACAAGAAAACTCCAAGCGGTGGGAGGACAAAATTGAGGAATGAAATCTGATTTGCACTTTGTCCTCTTGTGAGCTCTGGCACCTTTGTCTGTAGTTGTGCAAGATAGCATCTGATTTGTTTTGAGATCTAGTGACCGCCATTTCAGGCTAACCTACACTAGTTTTTAAGATTACTAACTTCCCTGTGCTCGCAGAGCAAGTGCCAGGTGTCCTTCACTCTGCATCCAAGATGTCCAAGTCTATGTCAGCAACAACCTTCTTCTTCTTTAGCTTTGTCAATATGTCCCATGCTCCTACATCATCTTCTGCAGGCCAATTAAAGCTCTGAATGCTTTCTAGTTGTGCTTTCTTCCTGTTCCACTGAGCATCTGTTATATTCTTGACATCTGTTAAGAATTTATTGATGTCAGTATCATCTTTAAAGGCTTCATCTAAGATATTGTTGTAGCACTCCATATCTAATTTTGCATCATTATTAATAAATGCCTCTTTCTTAGGCAACTTGCTATCAAACTCTGCTCTCCATTCCTCTAAAACTTTGATCTGACTGTCATCTCCCTTGATTGGAGGAATAAATCTATTGAAGTCTGACCCAAGAAGATTCATTTTGGACTCAATTTGATTTAACTTGCCTTTGAAGAAAGGCAAATTTACATTTATCTTTTCCATTTCATCTCCAACCTCAGTAACTATCTCTGGCAAGTCATTTCTATGAGGTTTTAAAGAGGCCAGCCTTTCAAACAGTTGTGTCCTACTAGACCATGTCCTAAAATAAGGGTTTAAAATATCAATATAATTAATTAGCTCAGTATGTAAAGTAGGAAGTTTATTATATGCACCGAAAATCAAATCAGTCTTATCCTTCAAAATATCAATCCTATGCTTGAAGATGCTCATCAATTCCCCTAAGACTGTTTCATTGTGCTCTGTGATTTGTTGCTCTATCTCAGTGTTATCCCTTGTCAATTCTGTTTGAACCTCTTCATGAGCAATATCCTTTGGTGGTGCTAGAATGACCCCAGGCTTCTCCATTAGTTGATTAGTCAACTCTCTAATTTTTTTCTCCAAAGCACAGATCTTGATCTGACACAACTCCCTATCCTATGCAAGAGCACTAGTCTCTTCTATCAGAGTACTATATCTCTGAGATATCTGCTCTGTTTTTGCCATATTCAGTTGAGAAAAGTGTGATAACACTTGTGATATCTCCATATCATTGGTGTTATTAAGAGACCACAGCATCTGATTACCTACCATGATTTCTTGAATATTTATTAAGGCTGGCTTTTGATCCTTAGGAGCTAGGCTCCACATAGCAACAACCTAGGATTTTGGATCATAACCAAACCCCTTTATCAGCTCCCCCACCTAGACTTCTGATGACAGTTTAAGATCTGGCTGCCTCCTTATTTGGTCAATAATAAATGCTGAGGCTAAATCCCAACCCTCAACAAGTAGCATCCCACTAGCTTTAGCCATTCTCCTTGCTTCCTCCAGAGAAATATCCTCTGTCTCAGGATCATAATTCTGTATAGCCAATAAGGCCTCTGCTGTTACTGACTCTCCTCCATCTATCTTAACTTCCTGTTGCTTATGCCACCTAAGGAAATCTTTAAATTCCTCAGTTTTTATGAAATTATCATCATTTAAGAATTGTTGTTGATGAATGATCCTTTCATCAATACATGCTTGAAGAGGCAATTCAACATTCTCTTCTTCCTCCTATTGCAATTTCTTTCCTTTTCTAATTTCCTTTCTCAATAAATGGTCATATGGCCTATTGCCAGGTATAAGGGCACTAATTTTACCCTTTTCTTCTCTATTCTCACACAGACCATTGCCTGGGAAGGCTCTCCAATTTCAACCTTTTGCCTTTTGAGAGGAGGTTCATTAGTAACCTCTACTTTTGGGACCTCTGTCAGGTCAATAATATTTTCCCCTTCAATTGCTTGCTCTCCTATAGTTGTTTGATAATCTGGATAAGCAGTGGGTGAAGGATAGCCCTCATCACTATCATCATCATACTCTGACTCAGAGTGCTCTAGCTGACCTTTCTCAAGGACTACAAGTGCTTCCTCCAATTGGTTGCAAAAGAAAGTATGAGCTTTAATCATTTCATCTATCCTTTTCAAATATGGTACATCAGGAAAGAAACCACCAAATGATAATCCTTTTCTCTTTACTTGTCTTTCCAGGTCCATTAGTTCCTTGATTTTATTTTCTCTTGAGATCACCTCCTCATCCTCAAGGATATTCCTTATAGCATCTTCCTCTATGCATTCCTCATTTTCATAAGTGTAAGGAATAGTGGGGGTTAGGAGTTTCTTAGCACTTGCAATGAATGCCTCTGTATCAACATATCTATACAATGTTGCACCCATCTTATAATGGCTTAGCCAGCTGTCTACTAGATATATGGCCCTCTTGCCAATAGCAAACTGATAAACCTTGAACTGCCTAGGAGTGAATGTTCCTTTCCTGTGAGGAGCAAGATGCTCCTTATCTGTCAACATAAGTTGCCAAATAAACTCCATAGCTGCAATTCTAGCAGAGACATGAAATGTGAGTACATGTGGTGGATGTGTACATCCATACACTTTGATTATGGTAAAATTCTGCTCCAGGAAGAAGTCACCCCAGTTGTGATCTCCAGGCCACTTGTCAACATATTCACAAGGCCTTAGTAATTGGAGTAATTTTGCTGGCAATCTGGTCTTGTTTACCCCCAAGCACTGCAATAATGGATAAACTATCCAATTCTCGAATGCACAAAAATTACAATCCCTAGCAGTATAATTCTAAACTTTTATCCAAAACTGGATACAGTTGGGCTGACCCTGGTGCATTCTTTGTGGCCTCAAATTCTCCAAATTCATCACAGGGTAGTTGTAATACATGATTAGATGCATTAGGATGGAGTAATATAAGAATTTGGGCTCATTTTCCTTTCTCTTTATAGCCATAAACCCCTCATGCATCTTATTGATTATATACTGGATATAATCATAGGTTGTGCTAATATGAATATCCTGCAAGTCTAGGGTTATCATCAGGACATATGCAGTAATTCTCTCTGAACCTCTATCCCTTCCCAGTACTCTGCAGAGTGCAAAGGCAATATACTTGATATAGTGGTTTAAATCCTTATAAGCATAAGGAGCTAGTACGGGCAATGGGGCAATATAGTTCTTAGTCTTCCTAGGAACATGTCTCTGTACTAGGCCTTTAACTACCCCAGCCTGCTTCTCATATCTAGCCTCTTGTTTCTTTAAATCTATTTCTGTTGCCATTGGGTAGTAAAGATTGAAAGCTTTCATAAATTAATTCCTATTCAAGGCTAAAAATACAGTACCATCACTTTTCTTGATTGTTTTAGAAAGTTCATCATAATTGTTGGCTAAGGCTAGTACCAGGTCAGCATCTACAAATACATCAAGTACAATTAACCTAGCTAACCCACATGTCCAAGGGTTTGACATAGGTACAACTTCATCAGAATTATTGTAAAAATAGTTAAAGAGGGAGTAACCTGATGAACCTGGAGTTTTAGCATCTCGGATGTATGCTAGGTCATCAACCAACATGTCGTCTTTTAACTTCTTGTTCTGTGTTGATCCCGACAACAATTGCAGAAATTCATCTGAAAAATTTCTCTTGCCCTTTGCTTCATCATCTATTTCTTCATTCCTCCCACTGATAGAAGCTACACTGACTACTTTTCTCATCTTGGCTGTCTGTTTGTATCAACCTTCTTTTACCGATATTGAAATAAATCTACTAAAAACCCTCACCACCAACCGTGAATTCTTCTGAAATCTGTAGCTCTGAACTCTGAATACACTGTAAATTACAATCTTTACCAAATTCTAAAACAAGAAAACACCTTTCTGAATCACTTACTGCTGGAAATTTCACTTTTCACAAAAAGCTCTATAATCTCTATGAACTCTTCACTCTGAGAAATCGGAAGCTTGGTAAAGATGAAATGACAATGGACAAGTATACTTATAATTGAGAATTTAATACAGATGTCCCTTCGAGCTGGTAAACTTACAATTCAGTCATTTCTGCCATTAGTTCCACGCACTGTGACATCAATTTCTGGTTTTAGTCGTGGCATTCAAACTGTCAGGCAATCAATTTCTAATGAGTGTTTTAGCATATAAAACCTTATAAAATTCAAAAGAGATCAAAATCTGATCTGATTGGCTGCATTTAACTCATATTACAACTATTTTTCCATCTGTCAAAGTCTCTGCACTTTGATTGGTTAGCAATTGTCTATGATGGCACCGCTGAAAAGTCTTTTTTTTTAAAAAATCTGGTTAACTTTAGCGATCCAGCGACTGAGTGATCTCCTTGTCGCCTGATGTTTTTGTTAATTGTGGTTCCCTCAAGAGACTTAGCGACTGTCGTAGGATTAAACTCTTGATCAACGATTATCTCCAAGTTGCCTGATCTTTTAACTTAACCTTTCCTTTTATGGAGACTTTTCGACTAAGCCTTTTCTCAACTCATCTTTTACCTTGAGTCACATTTGGAGACTTAGCGACCATTGCTTCTCTATGTCGCCAGACTAATACCTTAACTCATGTTATATTCTGAGACCTTGCGACTAAGCACTTAGTCTCTTAATCACTTAATCATTTAATCTGTACAATTTTCATCTAGAGACAATGCGCCTACCGTTGATCATCCTTTCCTCTGTATCTGACGGTTGGTATTAAGTCTCGTAATATTCATATCAAACTTTATAATATCTTGAGACCTAGCGACTACTGAATAATATTAGCCTCTATTCACCTTAGTCTCTTAGTCGCTAGAAGAAAATTCACTTGGCTATCTTATTTGGAGACTCCCCGACAACCATTGGATCTATTTTGGCAATATCCGACAGTACCTGTTAAGTCTCATAAACTTTTATGTAAACCCTAAAACATTACGAGACCTGGCAACAACACCTTTATCTTATAATCGCCAAATGTTTTAATTTTAATCAAACTTTAATCAGAGAACATTTGACTATACCCTTTATCTTTATCATATTTAATTACATGTCTCAATACTATTTCTTGTCTCATGACCGCTGAATGATTTCTGACTTTTCAAATCTTATAAGCGACTTCACGCTATCCATTAGATCTCTCTCTGATTGGACGACTGTCTCCAAGTCTCGCGATCCTTCACTTAACTCATCTTTAATTCTGAGACCTAGCGACAACACTGTTTCCAAACTGACTGTCAACCTAAGTTTATCCATAGACTTAGCGACTGTTGAATCTCCATGTCGCTGGATAAATTTTAAACTGTGGCTTTGATCAGGAGACTTTTTGTCCACCGTTAGATCTAAAATGAGATGAACGGTTGTCGCATAATCTCTGGTTCTTTCACTTAACTCATGTCGGATCAAGAGACTTGGCGACAAAAGAAAAACTTTAACACTTGGGCTCAACTCATAACCATAGGTTATATTTGGAGACCACGCGACTGAGTAAACTCAAAGTCGCGAGATACAATCACTAACTCTGATCATATTAAGAGATTACCGACCACCGTTAGATCTATCTTGGTAATGGATGGTCGTTGCTAAGTCTCGCAATCTCTAAAGCATATTCTTTTCCATTAAGAGATAGCGCGGCAAAGCATTTTACTAAGTCTCGTAAACTTTTAGAATATTCTCTTTCTTTCATGAGACTTAGCGACTACCCTTTTAAGCACATGGAATTTTTTAAGACTTAAGTGCCAAAAAGTAACTTCAAAATAGAACTCGTTTGAGGAATTGAGGGCTTCCTTGCATTTTCGACTAGAAATGACTAGGGTTTAGGGTTTCTAGCCCTTTTAACTTGGTTTTGGACTTAAAAGATTTATTTGCAGAAGGATATAATCATTTTCGACTATGAACTCAACTTTCAGGGTATAGGAAAGATAGGCATCTTCAAAATTTTACAGGGAAAACTCAAAAATAGGAAATACAACCAACAGAACCAATTGCAAAGAAGAGAGAAATGGGGCCCTTGGAATCATCATTTCAAAATGAAGCTAGAGACATTGCCGAGGAAGCCATAGCGAGATGTGTCTATGCATTTGGATTGGCGTTTAATGTTGTTCGCTCACCGTATTGGCAAAAAATGGTGAGATCAATTAATGAGGCTCCAAAGGGGTTCGAGGGCCCGGTTATGAGAAGGTGCACACCAATTTATTGGACAAAGAGGTGATCAATGTAGAGGCTTCCATGCAGCCCATCAAGGATTCATGGATTGAAACAGGTGTGATCATAGTATTTGATGGATGGAAATATGCGAGAAATTGTCCTTTGGTCAATGTTATTGCAGTGTCCACAAGAGGTGCAATGTTTCTAAAAGCTGTGGATTGTGAAGGAGAGATGAAGGACAGTCCTTTCATTGCAAACACTCTCATCCAAGTTATTGAGCAATTTGGCCCTCAAAATGTTGTTCAGGTAATAATCAACAATGCCAAGAATTGTAGGGCTGCCGGCTTATTGGTTGAGGAGTGCTTCAAACACATTTTTTGGACACCTTGTGTTGTGCACTCACTCAACCTAATGCTGCAAAAAAATGGCACTAAGATTGAGTGGATTAAAAAAATGTATGAAGAGGCAGAGGAGATAAAAATGTTTGTCACGAACCACCATATGATGCAAGCCATATTTAGACAATTCTCGAAATTAGAGCTCTTAAAGGTAAGTTCAAAGGTAAGTTCAATTGTTTAAAATTTAAACATGTTTTAGAAATCTAGTCACTTTAGTTTAGTAAACTTTCTATGTTTTTAAATTTAAATTTAAATTTTAATCTTGATTTTAATTTATTATTGTCTTGGATTTGATCTGAAAATAGGTTGCTGAGACCCGCTTTGCCTCCAACACTATTGTTTTGAGACGCCTTGTCAAGGTTAAAGAGGCATTGTCAAGAATGGTAACAAGTGCTAATTGGAGCATATGAAGGCAATCTAATAGTGCCAAGGCAGCTGCCATTAAGGCATTGATACTAGATGACTCTTGGTGGGATTGTGTTGAGTACCTTCTGAAGTTGACCGAGCCTATATTGAGCATGATCTGATACACTAACATGGATAGGCCTTGCTTGGGTGAGATATATGATGGCATTGACTCCATGATTGAGGATATTAAAAATATCATAAATGAGAAAGAGGAAGATCCTGATGAAAAGTTCTTCAAGGAGCTACAGGTAATCATGGTAGAGACATGAAACAAAATGACTACCCCTTTGCATCTACTTGCCTTTGCATTGAGCCCCAAGTGCTATAGCCAATCAGTCCTCAGTGAGAGTACCACTAGATTTGCTCCATATAGAGATCCTGAAGTTGCTCAAGGGTACAAGGCAGCCCTTTGAAGACACTTTCCCGAGCACCTACGACCTGCAGTGAGGTCTGAATTCATGAGTTTTGCGAGCACCGATGATTGTGGTCATGAAGCTCTTGCAGACAAGAAAAATATTGATGCTCATAAATGGTGGTACTTCCATGGAGTAATGTACTAGCTGCTACAACCCATTGCCATCAAAATTTTATCACAAGTAAGTTCTTACTCTTAAGATTCTAATTTCTAAATTCTTGTTGATAAATATTGAATTTATATTTTAATAATTTATATTCAAAACTCTTAACTCTCTGATTTCAAAATTGTAAATCTTGATAGGTTGCTAGTTCATCATCAGCTAAGAGGAACTGGAGCTCATACTCCATCCACTCAATAAAACGCAACTGACTAAACTCCAAGAAGGCAGATAACTTGGTCTTTGTGCATTCAAACTTGAGGCTCACAACACACAAAGACAATACATACAAAAAAGGGGAGACAAAGCATTGGGATGGTGAACCAGATTTTGCGGAGTTGGAAGCCCACTTTGATGCACTTGCAATTGATGATGGTGATCGCGAGCTACTTAGCAATGTTGAGTCTGATCCTGAGTTTGGGCCTGAAGTAGCTAGTACTGATGCTAGTGGCACTGTTTGTGCTTCTAATCTGCAACAACAGAATGATGATGATTTGTTTGATGATTTTTGATGATATTTTGATCACTGGTGACTAATTATTAATGGTTGCATTATTATTTTTTAACCGAAACATTGATATGGTGTATATTGGCATTTTGTTGTCATTTGAACTAAAACGACAATATATTTGGTGTTGTATTTTTCTATGTTGCTTTACTATTAGCATAGTAATGTATGAACTTATTTGCTGTTGCATATGTTTATACACACACACACACACACACACACACACACACACACACACACACACACACACACACAAATTCTTGTACGAACAAACCCAACCCAAAAAAAATTTGGACAAATTTCGAACCTGAATCTCGAATCCGCATACGAACCAGAATCTGAACCGACAACTTAGTTCCTTGCATTCCTAGTTAGAAGTAGAAGTAGAAGTTAAACTTAAGTTTAAGTGCAAATTGGAAAAGCAAAACACTATTTTCATTGCACATTGTGAAGCTAAATCTTTAGAAGTGTAAATAAGTTGATATCCATTGAATGAATAGTGTAAGTCCCCCAAGTGATTACCAACAAATCACATTATTTCACTGAGCGGGTGTCCACAATAGAAGGAACCTTGAAGTCATTTCATAATCTTACTTTGCAAGCTTAGCATGAGAGATGACCTTATATCAAGATAGGATTGAGTATTTGGTATTTCATCTTGGAATACTAAGTGTTTGATTATGCATGTTGTAGTGGAACAAAACTCACCTCAATAGGTGGGTGAATCCAAGAGAAGCTAAGGCATATATTTTGGAAACCCTGAGGGCATCGTTCCAAGATGGGTATGAATATATTTCTAGAAATTTTGAGGGAATCCAGTTGTAGATTGGTATTTGAGCTCCCTAAGACAAGAACTCCCTACCCTCCTTAGGGTTGAGTTTGGAAAGAAGTAAGAAAGTGGGTTTAAATGTGTTAACAATCAAATGTATTATGAATAATTCATTGTTTTCTTGAATTAATTTGATTTAGATGCATAATCCAAAACCCTAGTTAAAAGTTTAGGGTAAATCAAGCAAGTCCTAGTTGGGGACATTACAAATGGTATCAAAGCTTTGATCAAGCCATCTTGTAGGACAAACCTACGATAATTGCAATCCGATTCGGATTAACTATTCAACCCTTTTCCTCAAATAAGTTGAGAATATAATCAAGTAGGCCAACATTACGTCTCTACACTAATGTGCCTTGAATATGCTTACTCTAGATGCATTTTATATACATACTCTTCATATGAATACCTTGTGTTTGTTTCACACATATGTAGTCCATAAGAACATTCCTCATTATGTTTGTGTATTGATTCCTGCATCTACTTATTGTGTGCTTCATGCCTTACATGTTTGATGAGTATTTATGTATTGGCTTCATACGTTACATGCTTGGCATGTGATTAAGTGTATTGTCTCATGCTTAAAGTGTCTAATATGATTTTATTATGCTTGACATGTATACTTCGTTTGTGTGCATTTATATGGCTTCATGCTCTATGAGTATTTATACTTCATACCGTATGTGTGCATTTAATGTCTTGTGTATTCACATGTACGGCTTTATGCCTTATGTAGATGCTTTATGCATTGCAAATTGCTCATGACCTGCATATATTTATGTCTTGCATGTACCTATGTATATTGTTGCTTCATGCTTCATACTTCATGTACTACATGTATGGTTCATGCCTTAAGTGTATTCATGTGTATCCTTCATGTGCTATGTATGCTTAAGGGAATCCATATGTATTTATGTGTATTCTTCGTGACTTTAGTAAATACATGCTTTATGTGTTGTGTATTGAAATATGTCCTTCTTGACTTAAGTGAAATCATATGTATATGCTTCTTGACGTAAGTGAATTCATATATATATGCTTCATGTTTTATGTGCTATGTGTATCTACATATATGCTTCTTGACTTAAGTGAATTCATATGTATGCTTTATGCTTTATATTCTACGTGTATTCATGTGTATGCTTCATGACTAAAATGAATGCTTAATGCCTTATGTGCTACGTGTATGCTTCATGACATAAGTGACTTCATGTGATACAAACATTCACGTGTATGAGTCATGCTTTACGGGTATCCCAATGTGCGATTCGAGTCCATGATCCTTGCCTTATGTATATTTGGAATTCATGCCTTGTGTATTTTCATGTGTATGCCTTATGGGTGTTAATATGTGTAATCCATGCCTTACGTCTATTCATGAATACACTTCATGCTTTAAAGGCTTGCTTGATGTGTTTTAGCATGTTTGCTCCACAAGTACTCTTCTCATGTATATCTCTTGTCTTACATGTATACTTCTTGTATCTAAGTTCCATGCATGTTTCATAGCTTGTGTACTTTTATGCCCTACATGACTTATGTGCAAGCTTCATGCCTTACGTATCTACGGGTGCTTATAAATATGTTTTGCATTTTATGCATATTTATGTGATGTTTTCAGCATGATTACTTCATGAGTGTATGTGCCTTCCTAGTATATACAGTTCATATCTGATGTGTCTCCAAACATGTATATTCCTTGAGTGTTTTAAATATTTCAAGAGCTATATTCTTGCTTTCAAAGAGGGAGGGCTTTATGACTTATGTGCAAGCTTCATGCCTTATGTATCTACGGGTGCTTATAAATATATTTTGCATTTTATGCATATTTATGTGATGTTTTCAGCATGATTACTTCATGAGTGTATGTGCCTTCCTAATATATACACTTCATATCTGATGTGTCTCCAAACATGTATATTCCTTGAGTGTTTTATGAGTACTTATAAATATTTCAAGAGCTATATTCTTCCTTTCAAAGAGGGAGGGATTTATGAGTACATGAAGCTCATATCATTAGGTTCCCAATACAATGAGGACCCCTCTTCATAGTTAGTCTCCAAATTCAGTCACATCTAGGATATGAACATAAAATCCCTTATGTTCTCTAAACGATTCAGTCTCTATGCATTTTGAGAAATCTATCTCACCAATCATCATGAGATCTCTTACCGACTAAAACATAACTACCCTACAAACATTTAAGACTCACATAACATATCTCTACTTCGTATTATCAAGTTATGAATGAAGAAAAATGAAGAAAGACCCAAAAGATATAAATTTGAGGCATGCTATCATGTGAACGTTGATTTTTGCAAATTCAGTCGGTGCCATTATGATATATGGCCTTGGTCCTTTTCTGTAGAAGATAAGAAAAAACTTGTCTTAAAATGTCCAACCTTGCAAATTCTCAATGCATTGGTTAATTTTAGAGTTGTGCATGAGAAGCTACTCAATTTGTTTTTTAATAAAAAATGGCATTGCTTGAGGACAGACAATTTTGGAGAAGGGTTGACTTTAATACCCCCCATTTTTGAAATATTTTATGTTCTCGGTAATAGATTGTAGTTTTTTATTGATATTTTAAAAAGCATAACATAATAACGCTTATAAGCTGTCCAACCATCCTCCACATGTAACTACCAAAATACCCTACCCAACCTTAACATCTTACATCAACACAAAACATTTTAAATCTGCAGAATAAAACCTAACCCTAGCATCCTCGACAATTACAGATTCATGCACAGTCACCATTACCAAAAAAATATAGAGATTTAAGTGACCATCCTTCTGTCCCATTTCATCTATAACTCAAAAAATTATTTTTAAACCAAAAACCACCAAAAAGCTTCAGAAAAAGAGGAAATGAACTCGGACTCCATCGTGCATTCATGTGTTCTCCCTCAACTACTGCATCTTCCTCTTTCACTACGCCATTTCGATCTTGGTACGCCTACCTCTGCGTCCAACTCTCTCTGAGCATTGTCTCCATGACACTTGCACATCTTCAATTGTAGCCAATGTCTTCATTTCTTCCATCTCAGCTTCCACCTGCCTCAGGTCCAAAAGAAATTTAAGCCCATCCCAACCCCCACAAGCCTCCTTTAACCGCTTCCTACGAACTCTTTCATCGAACCTCCAGACAAAGGGAGTGTGTTTCATGTCCTCCAACTCCTCTGTGTTCACTTGACCTTCACTCACACTCATGCCTAGACCTGACACCGCCTTCTCCAGAATCAGGTCCATGTCACCAAGAAAATCAACAAAGACAATGGTTTCCATAATTCTTTTAGCATTGGCCTTCGACTCACCCAAATAGAGTCCTCATGCCATAATCATGGAGTAGATGTCAGTGTTTGTTCTATGTTTGTTTGTGAGCTGATAGAAAATGTCCCGTAAGATTAGAGTGACACACTTGGTGAGCCGATGGTCTTTGAACAAAAACATTCCATCCAACCTCCGTTTTGTCATTGGGCCGAGAAATGGATTTTGTTGTTTGTTTTGAAAGTAAACGCAATCTCCATTCCCTTTCACCAAAAAATCTGCAGCCCACTCCAAACCACACTGTTCGACTCTTTCTTTTTAGCAGCAATTATGGGCTCCCTCACTCAAGATTTGAGAGATTTCTCGGTTCCTTCACACATTTAATGCATTGTCCTCTTCCCAAGCTTGCTATCACTTCGGCCAACTCAAGATCATTAACTCCTCTCAACTGTACATCGTTGCCACCCTACCACCTTTGCCAATTAACTGAGAATAATGGTTAATTGGTTAGGAATTTATAAGCTAATTTCATTAAAGTTTTCAAATCTAACTTCTCCTTTTCTATCAAAGGGGTAGAGCCCAATTCGACAACAAATCAGCTTCCTAATTACCATCTCTCTTTACATGTGAAATTTTATAATTGTTTATTGATCTCAATTCCGCTCTTATAAGGTCCACATACTTTTGCAAATGCCAAACTTCCATTGTGCCTTTGATAAGTGCTTGAATGATGATAAGGGACTCAAGTGTATCTTAGTACCCTCAATGCTCTTAACCACTTTAACCACCACCAAGGCCACCTCAACTTCCACTACATTATTAGTTTCATCCTCTAACTTCTTCCCACATATAGCTATGGTGTTGCTAGACCATTCCCGAATTATAAAACCTGCACCTTAAGGGCCTAGATTTCCTTTACAAGCCCCATAAAAGTTCACCTTCCACCATCCTTCATCTGGTTTTGCCCATTTTATAGGCTTTGAGAATGGAAGCATTGGCTTCACCTAGCCCAACCCATTAACGTGCCTAATTTTGATGTCGGCCAAACTTGTTTAATGTGTTTGTCTCCTATTGGAAATGGAGTTTTGGGATTAAAAAACTGTGAAGCAGCTACCCCAGATGTTTCCTCAATTGCATTATTAATCCTCTTTTTTAATCTTTCCAAACTCTCTTCTTTTCCCATAAATATTCGTCTATTTCTTTCTTTCCACACTTCCCATATTACAATGGACAGACAAATATTCCAGATACATGATAAGGTATATTTCATCTTTACTTTTGGCCAGCAATCAAAATGTTTCCCTAATGTGTTCGGAAGAGGACCCTGCCATTCTAGTTTATTTAGAACCATAGTCCAACAATCAGAGGCAATCCTGCGGTTTAGTTATAAGTGATCCACTGACTCAACTTCCCCACATAAAACACATTTTGTTGGTCTATAAATACCCAACCTTTTCCTTCTTCCCCTATTAGAATTCTTCCTCTTGTGGCTAACTATGCAAAGGATCCGACCTTAGGTAGACATTCTTTCCCCCAGAATAAATTAATTGGCCAGCTGTCTTTCGCCATACTCCTGTCCAAGAATTGGTATCCCAATTTAACTTAGTACTTTCCATTACTAGCCCCACACTTCACCACCTTATCTGCCTTGTCAGTTACAAAAACCTTCGGTGAGTTGAAAATCTCTCTAAGTTCAATTTGTTGAGCTGGAAGTTTCACGTCTTGTAAGCCCTTCCAAACCCATTCATCCCCTAAAAGACCCCTCCATAGTTCTAAATAATCACTTACTTTCGATCCCCAATTGGCTATGCACCATTCTTTTAGATCATTAAGCTCCCCACTGTCCACCAAAGACAAATGTCCGTCCCATGAATCCTCCCAAAATTGAGCTTTTTGTCCATTCCCAACCTTCCATGTTAAATGATCAGTTATAACTTGTCTACATGAAACAATAAAGTTCCAAATAACTGAGCCTCGTGGTCAATTCCGCATTGTAAAGATTCTTATATTTTACATAGAATCCAAGTACTTAGATTTAAGTATCTGGACCCATAATTGACTTGGTTGAGAATACATGTTCCACACCAATTTGCTATTAGGACCTCATTCATTAAACTCCAATCTCTAAGTCCCACTCCCCCATTTTGTTTATTCATGCAAATGTTATCCCATGCAAGCATAAGGATCTTGTCCTGATCATTAGCTCCATTTCAGAAGAATTTTCTCATTCTCTGCCCTATCACTCTTATAATTTTCTTCGGGATTTTGAGGCACATCATAGAGTAAATTGGGAGAGCAGAGATGTCTGTTTTTAGCATCAAAATTCTACCAGCCGATGATAGGCACCTACTTTTCCGACCATCCATCATATAACAACAACTTTCCACAAGCTCCTTTCATAGTTTCGACACACTTGCACCGCTAAAAAGAGGGATACCTAAATACTTCCCTGGGAGGGAGCCACGTTTCATTCCTAGAATAACACAAATTTCCCTTTGTTTTTGAATTGGGGTGTTAAAGAAGAGGATTTTTTATTTCCCCCAATTGATCCTTTGTCCCAAAGCTCTACTATATTTATTTAGGGTTTCCCTCATAATTCTTGCTTCCCTAAAGGAAGAAACACCAAATAATAAAGTATCACCTGCAAACTGCAAGTGAGACAACATCAATACCCACCGCCACTTTAATACCCTTCCAACTTCCTTCGCGTCTTTTCCTAGATATAAGTCTCCCCAAAGCCTCAACCATAATAATAAATAAGAATGTGGAGATTGGATCTCCCTGCCTGATCCCTTTTTCACCTTCAAAGAAACCTTGCAGGCTACCATTGACAATCACCAAGAATCTTGGAGTTTTAATGCAACTGCTAATCCAGTTCACCCAAGCCTCACTGAACCCAAACCTTCTCAAGACTACCAACAAAAAATCTCTATTAACCTCATCATAAGCCCTCTGAATATGCAGCAGCTTAACAAACATTCTTTTTGGTTCGAGCTCTTTGCACAAAATGTATTGCTTCTTGTGCCACTATCACCCCTTCATAGATCAACCTATTTGGAGAAAAACCACTTTGTTCAGTTGAAATTATAACATCTAAAACTGTCTTTAATCTGTTGGCAACCACTTTGGAGATAATCTTGTAGATGGTATTACATAAGGAGATAGCCCTATAAGCATTAAAGGATATAAGCTCTTTCTTTTTGGGGATAAGAGAAATGAACGTATTGTTAAAATCCTTAAAAATAAAGCCCCTAGCTCTGGATTCTTCCACCACCTGCCATATATCCAAAGCAAAAATGTCCCAACATTTTTGAAAAACAATTGCAGGGAAACCATCAGGGCCGGGAGCTTTCTCACCTAAATCAAAAAGTGCCTTCTTCACTTCCTCTAAAGACACCGGCCTCATCAGTGTATCATTTTGAGCTTCACTAATGCACCCAAGAATATTGGAGAGAATTTTATGCATATTGTGGTTAGCACCTTGACCCATTTGGAAAATGCATGTATAATGTCTTGTCGCTTCCTTGCATATTGCATCTTTTTTTGTGATAACATTACCCTGCAGATCTTGTTTAGAAAAAAATGTTATTCAATGCCCATCTTGCTTTCACTGAGTTATGGAAGAATTTGGTGTTTCGGTTACCTTCCTTCAGTCGTGTTTCCCTCAATTTTTATCTCAAAAAAGTTTTTTCTTTCTACAAAACCTTTGAGTATTCCATCTTTAGAGTTTTCTCTTCTTTAAAGTCCCCATCCCCCATCCCCCTGTCATAATCTTGGAATTCAGAGCATCCAATTCTTTCTCTAATCTAAACTTCTCAGTAAAAATGTTTTTAAAAACTTCTCTATTCCATCTTTTCAATTGCTCCTTCACATACTGCAATTTTTTAAAGAAAATAAAAGCTTTATTTCCTTTCCTTAGCGGAGCGTTGGTCCGCCAATCTGAATAAGTTCCTTCAATCCATCTACTCGTAGCCACATCTTTTCAAATTTGAAAGGGCAACGCTCTAGAGTTTCACTTTCCAGAATCCTTAGGCTTATTGGAAAATGATCAGAATTTGTAATAGGGAGGGAGTATTTCTGCATGCAGATCTCATTGCTTGCTGGACCACCTCCCAGCTAGTAAGAATCTGTCTAACTTTTAAGCATAGTCACAAGCCTCGGACTCGCCTCGGACTCGGCAAGGCCGGATCGGCCTCGGACTCGGCCTCGGCGGCCGGACTCGGCAAGGACTCGGCAAATCGAAAAACCCAAGAAATTCAAAGATTTTTAAGGATTTAAAGCATTTTTCATTCATCATTTAGTCAATTAACATCAAAT
>MU223182.1:424970-466887 GCA_018584345.1 Thuja plicata | reverse complement strand
AGTCCGGATGGACTCGCCTGGACTCGGCAGAGTCCGAGTCCAGAGCCACCTGCGCTCGGCAGGCCGGACTCGGCTCGGGACTCGCCGAGTCCTGCCAGGACTCTGCGAGTCCTGTAACACTGCTTTTAAGAGATGTTGAGAAAACCTTTACGTCTGTTTGTCCATGTGAACCCTCCATTTAAAAAGAAATATCCAACATACCATTGTCTAGAACAAAATCGCTGAAATCTCTCTGCTTTTGGCTCATCCATCCTACACCCCCTTGTTTGTTTGAGGGTCTAAGGATTGCATTAAAATTTCCACCTAAATTAACAAATTTATCCTTTTCCCTTTGAAGTACCTCATAAATAGCCCTCCAAACATCTCTGAGGCCTTCAAAACTATTGGGACCATACACATTGATAAGATCAAATTCATTATTCATTTGTTTTGATTTTACATTTGCCCTTTTCCACGATTTCGCTGAATGGACAATTTGGATCTCAATCACTTCAGATTTCCATAGAATACCCACACCTCCTGAAGCCCCTCTTGCATCTATTATTGAACATTTTGATCTACTAAAATGTCTACTAAACAAAGCCACATCTACACCACTTAATTTTATCTCTTGTTGAAAAACAATCTCCGGTCTTGGTTGATCAAACAAATCTTGTCAGGGGTATTGCAACCCTTGACATTCTAGGATAGGACCTTCATTGACCTTGGGAAACAGATACCCTTTTCTTGATCTTAGTTTGGTTTGGCCTATTGCACAACCCACCATCTCTAGCTGAGCAGTAGTAGATTTCCGCCCCGCTTCTTCTTTTCCCCCACTCTACTTTGATTTTTTTTTGTTGAGGTTTGTGAAATGGATCTTTTTTCTATTATGCCCACCGCAAAGCTCAGTCCTAGACCCTCACTACCTTCCCTTTCCTCATCCGTGGAGAAATCAATTTCATCCTCACAAGACTCCTCTCTCTCTTTTTCTTCCTCAAAAGATTGCTCCAGATTCTTGATTGGTGAGATGAGAATGTCCTTAAAAACTACCAGTTCATTGTCATCTCCATTAACATTTCCCTTGACAATCTGAGAAGTTTGACCTTCCTTATTACCTATTTGTGGGAGTACCCCAAGCTCATCTATGTAGCGGGCCTTGCCTGAAAGTGACCCATCCTCTGCCATCGCGTCTGGTTTTTCTAGCCTTTGACCTTGTCTGCCATCATAAATTATAGACTCAAGTAAGGGTGTCGTAGAATTTTCCAGAGCACCTGTCCCCTGTTCACTAGGTTTTACCTTAGAGCTCAAAAGCCCTATCTCTGCATCCTCAAGCAGAAGTCCTTCCAAACCTTTTGTCAACATTGGAGAGGAATGTACATGAGTGGCAGTATTTGCCCTAGTTTCCTCCCCCACAACATTGTTCACAACAAACCCTATCATACCCAAGTCTGTTGCTTTATTAGGATCCCTACTTATAGTTTCTTCCAAAAAAACTCCACTTCCTCCTTAGGCATAGAGGTCGCCGGTATCCATGTTTCACCGACTCTGATAGTCTATTGCTCTCAGAAAGTCTCGATCTTCAAACCATACACCACCTTTTTTCTGCAATAAAGTCTGTTAGGGCGTTCTTCAATAAACCTTTACCTTTATTGTTCTTGGGACATTCCCCCAGCAGGTGCCCACACCCTTTGCAATCTGTACATGAGTCCACGAAATCTTCTACCTCAATATGTTGCTTCCAGATTCCTTCGTTTGTCCTTAACTCAGCCATTTCCGGAAGAGGATGACTTGCTTGCCATAATATACACATGCGAGCGTACATGCTGAACTCCTTTGTCTCTACAGCTTCGTCATCTTTAATGAATCTGCCCAGCTTATTCCCAATGATTTTAAGGGTTTCTTCATCCCAGTACTCATGTGGCAGGTTATAAAGTCTAATCCATAGCGAAACCTCATCAATCTCTATCATTTTTGGATTAAGATTTGGGGTCCACTCTTTAATGTAGAAACCCTTCCCGTCCATTATGTGCAGCCTGCTACCCATAATCCATTATTTATCTTTGGAGCTTGGACAAATAACTAGATAAAAACCATTGGGAAAGGTTTTTATTTCACATGCTTGCCCCCAGTGTTTATCACACCATTCACGCATTTTCTTGAAGGATGGCCATGGACCAATCCATCTAAGAAAAAAACCCTTTTCTTTATGATTTGAGATAGACTCACGCCAATCTTTGTTTTCAATCAAAACCGAAACAACAGTCATGTGTTCTTCAGTAGGGCTTACCTTAGCTTGTTTCTGCTCTTGAATCTTCTCCTTCGACCTCCACAATTTTTTCTCTAGGCTCTTGAAGCTAATTGGTTTGTGAAGCCTGATGTCGGAAAAGCCCCATCTATTTTGAAACATTGGTCATCATGTACCAACTCACGTTCCTGTGCCTCCCACCTTTGCTTATCCAAAGTCTTCCATGCTTGCTCTTGAGGATGTCAAGCATTAACTCGGGCTCCTTTATTGGTGTTAAAGTCTGTCTGTGCTCTTTTGTTGAAGGGTCATCCACGATAAGCATACCCATTGTAGCGCAGGCCCGCATGCCAGAGAAACCCTAGCCATTGTGTTCTCTCTTGCTCCACCATTTCTTCCCTACTAATCCTTTCCATAGTTAAATAATCTTTAGTAATAAATAATAATATTAAAATTAAAATATAAAAATGAATAATATAATATAATTAAAAGATGACTAAGACGTACCAATAATATAAGATTGGAGACAATAATTAAGATGGTAGTAATCAATATGCAATGATTCAATATCATATGATATAACAGATCAGTGATCACTAACAAGAAGATTGACTAAGCCATATACCTTGAGAAGTTATCGATTAGCAGTTGGACATCGAGTTATAACGCAATATTAAGGTGTTGAGGATTGTTTATGTATGTTGTGGTCTCCTTATACAAGGACATAAACTTTATGATTAATATCGATGAGAACAGTATCTCAAATAATTGACATGAAAAGGCATGTTAATAATGAACAATGCTTATGTTACTGTTTGGATTATATGCATGAAAGTTGCAATTTATTAATGGTGGTATGAAGGGTTCTATATCAGTCAAAAGGAAGCAGAATCATATTGATTCCCAGGAAGATAACAAGAGTCTGCATCCACACTATCGTCTAGAAGACATCAGAGTATTAAGACTTGACTGAGCCATTTTGATAGACATCTAGATCTTGAGTGGTCAATCATTACTAATCCATCTATATCAACAATTAGTTAAATGCAAACAGTTAAGAAGGAAATAATTAGATATACAAAGCTGATCGATAACAACAATGGTTATGGAGAGCTGCAATTAGTAAGTTATCTCATTGAATGTGAAAGGGTGAAACTCATTCCATCTTGGTAAGATATAAGAAGTCATTCAAAAACATTCAAAGAAAAAAAGAGAATCAGATTAAAATTGCATTGGGCATTCACCATAAGGAAGAGGATAATGGAAGAATAAATTTTATAAAATATATCTAGTATTCACCCAAAGGAAGATATTACAAAGGAATAAGTTTTTATTTGTTTACTGGCAAGCATCGTGTAACAGTAAGAGTATGTTGTAATGTATCTATGATTCAATATTGTTTTGCAGGATGTTATATGTAAAAGTTATTGAGAAGCACGAGCCTATATATGGTCCCACATATTTATATATTGTAGAGTTAGAATCATATTAGTAGAATCATCTATATATATATATATATATATATATTATGATGTATTTTGTTATGCATATTGGTAAATCATTCATAGTACATTTGAAGTTAGTGTGTTTATAACCTAATCCTTAATCTCTTGCCATAGCCCCTTTTGAGAATAGGTTGGTTGTAGGGAACGGCTGGAGTAATTTGTCACAAAGTGGGTGAATCCCAAGAGAAGCTAAGGCACATATTTTGGAAACCTGGAAGGCATATTTCCAAGATGGCTATGAATGTGTTTTGGAAACTTTGAGGGAATCCACTTGTATATTGCTATCCGGGAAATCCTTGTCCTCGAGATTGAATTTGGAGAGAAGTAAGGAAGTGGGGTTAAATATGTTTTTAATGCAAACTGCTACCATAGTGGGTAGCTCCCTATATTAACATAAAGGAAAAAGGTCATTACATAGGTACTCCCATATGGAGTTATAACGTGGGTACTCCTACTTGGTGCATAAAAACAATTATCCCACTACTAATCTCAAAGATCTTTTCCAGTTGGAAGCTGAAAAAGGTCTTCTTTTTCACTAAGAAAGTTGTTGAGTTCCTCCATATTTGGTTTTACTACGCCCTTCTTGAAAAGGGTTTAGGCCTTTTTCAGTTTAGTTTATTTGGTTTTAGGGAACAACTGGAGTAATTCGGCACGAAGTGGGTGAATCCCAAGAGAAGCTAAGGCACATATTTTGGAAACCTTGAAGGCATATTTCCAAGATGGGTATGAATATGTGTTCTAGAAACTTTGAGGGAATCCACTTGTATATTGGTATTTGGGAATTCCTTGTCCTTAGGATTGAGTTTGGAGAGAAGTAAGGAAGTGGGTTTAAATATGTTTTTAATGCAAACTGCTACCATAGCGGGTAGCTCCATATATTAACATAAAGGAAAAAGTTCATTACATAGGTACTCCTATATGAAGTTATTACATGGGTACTCCTACTTGGTGCATCAAAACAATCATCCCACTGCTAATCTCAAAGATCTTTTCTAGTTGGAAGTTGAAAAAGGTCTTCATTTTCACTAAGAAAGTTGTTGAGCTCCTCCAGATTTGGTTTTACTACACCCTTCTTGAAAAGGGTCTAGGCCTTTTTCAGTTTAGTTTAGTTGGTTGTAGGGAACGACTGGAGTAATTTGTCACAAAAAGGGTGAATCGCAAGAGAAGCTAAGGCACATATTTTGGAAACCCTGAAGGCATATTTCCAAGATGGGTATGAATATGTGTTTTGGCAACTTTGAGGGAATCCACTTGTATATTGGTATCCGGGAACTTCTTGTCCTCAGGATTGAGTTTGGAGAGAAGTAAGGAAGTGGGTTAAAATATGTTTTTAATGCAAACTGCTACCATGGTGGGTAGCTCCCTATATTAACATAAAGGAAAAATTTCATTACATAGGTACTCCCATATGGAGTTATTACGTGGGTACTCCTACTTGGTGCATCAAAACAATCATCCCACTACTAATCTCAAAGATCTTTTCCAGTCGGAAGCTGAAAAAGGTCTTCATTTTCACTAAGAAATTTGTTGAGCTCCTCCAGATTTAGTTTTACTACGCCCTTCTTGAAAAGGGTCTAGGCCTTTTCAATTTAGTTTTTTTTGCCTTGCGCTTCCAGATTGAAGATTTTTGCTAACTCCTGTGTGGGGTTTTACTTGCGCCTTGTCGATGCTTTCCATAATAGCTTGATAATTAGGTCCAGCAGCAAGCTTTCTGGCAAGGATTACTCCTGCCATATAGTACCCTCCTGCATGTATAAAAGGTGTGTACAGTTGGGCATATATTTCACGGTCATAAATATGCCTCTAGTTCTGCCCCCATACAATTCTCCCCAACACTTTAATGACGGCTTCTTTGGCCTCCTGATTTCCTTGGTATGAAAACATACGCTCAAAACGTACATCTCAGTCTTATTCTTCACACTTGCACAAAACACCAAAAATTTCATCCATCGCACATGTTATCTCTGTAAAAATAAAAGATCAAACTTTCAGTTTTCTTGAAAAGGGTCTAGGCCTTTTTCAGTTTAGTTTTCATGCCTTGCGCTTCCAGATTGAAGATTTCTGCTAACTCCCCTTGTCCACGCTTTCGATAATATTAATAGCCAGATAATTAGGCCCAACAACAAGCTTTTTGGCAAGGCTTACTCCTGCCATATAACACCCTCCCGCATGTATAAAAGGTGTGTACAGTTGGGCATATATATCACCATCATGAATATGCCTCTAGTTCTGGCCCCATACAGTTTCCCCAACACTTCAATGACTGCTGCTTTGGCCTCCTAATTTCCTTGGTATGAAAACATACACTCAAAATGTACGTCCCCGTCTTATTCTTCACACTTGCACATAACATAAAAAATTTCCTCCATCGCAAACGTTAGTTCTGTAAAACAAAAGATCAAACTTTTAATCAATTTATCCTACTCTTATGGGTTTGCGTTAATTTCAGACTGAGCTCTTTGGTAGTCGATTATGCGTTTTATAGAAGGAATGCTGATTTTAGATTTGTGAGCCCTGCATTTCAGGATTATGTTTAGGATTACATTTAGATTTTGCAGAGATTTGGTATAGATATTTTAAGCAGAAGTTTGGGCATGGACTGTACTCCTGTCTAATTCTGGAGTTACATCTTTGAAATGGGCAGCTGGTAACTTGGGCGCTTTCTAGTGATTATTAGATAGGTATTGATTGTATTGATGGTGTTACCTTTGCACTGTTGCGATCGGGGTGAGAATCTTAGTTTGCAATTTCTGTTGCATATTCATGTTGTTTTTGTCGAAGAAGCCTATAATCTATGCATCTTGATTTGTGAGTTTCATAGTTAGAGGCTTTTTATGAGATGGATGTGTTAAGTAATAGCTTCGATATGATATATACACACACACACACACATTATAATCATTACTATCATATTGATTAGAATATATATATACACATACATTATTATCATTACTATCATAATGATCAGATTCGATATACTTATATATATATATATATATATATATCATATTAATCGTACTCGATTACATACTTTATATTTAATATAAAGTGAAACAGTTGGCAAAGGCTGTTATATCGACCGCGGTCGATGTCTTAATGATATGCATGAGTTACGACAACTATCGTATGATAGTTATCGTAACACATATATGTGTTACGATAACTCTCTTACAATAGTTATACGCAGCACATCAAGTTATATGAACAACGCTTAAACTTATGTTATCAATACGTTATGATACACCATGTCTATGTAAAGACATGGTTGTACGTGGCATAAGCCACATACAGTCATGTCTCTACATAGACATGACTGTTAAGTTATATATTTATATATCTTTACGTATGCTGTAGAAACATATTAATAAAGAGTTTATATTACTACTACAACATACATGAAGAACTTACATATGCATTTATAATTCAGTAAATATTCAGAAGTATATATTGTGAATAAAATAGCATATTAGATTCTCTCTATTTCAGTACAACACTCATATATATTCTCTATAGAACGATCTTGATTCTACAACATGGTATTAGAGCCTAACCTATAAGAGAATGAAATATTATCACAAGCAATCGGTGATAAATTGGCAGCAATATTGGTGATGAAACTCCATATATGTTCTCAGTGTAAACAATGACATCGAAGGTTTAAACTTATACACAATCCCGTGACGCATATGTCTGCGATTCAATGATTGAAAGAATTGCTAATTAATATATATACTCACAACAATACAATTTTGGGAACAGTAATATCCGAGCAAAGTATTATAGAGGGAGACGACATAAAAATGGAAAATGAAGGAGTATAACCAGAGAGTGTTAATTGCTCGCTAAAGTGTCTCATTGAATGCAATGAAAGTGCAATGCGCAGGCAGGGAAGGCGATCTATTTGTTTGAATCATGCAAAATACACGCGACAGTTATAATAATAATAAATAAATAAATAGAACCCCTCAAATGAGTTGCATTCCATCAAATGTAATGATTGTAGATGGCTGTGAAATGTTTGACAAAATGCCTCTGCTAAGTGTTGTGGGTATAATACAATGATTGCACTATTTGAATGCGTAGCAATATGGCTGATCGATTACATTGAATATCAATAGCATTTCAAAGAAGTGTCATGAAAGGGTTGCAGGATACTTTGACGATGAGAAACTCAATGTAGCATTAGCAACCGTATTCCTTAATAAGTGACACAAGACTTTTAAAATCTTTCAAGTAGATAAAATTGGCTAGAGTAAAGCCAGATTTCACAGTCTCTGCCTACATCCACCCTACCAGTACCAATCTGGAGTACTCGAAATATTATACAAAGATCCATTAAAAGTTGAATTTTTGTTGGATGTTGAAGTTGCAAGTGCCTCTCATAATGTGTATACTAAATCTGGAAGCACAAGACAATGCGGTGATTGTTTGATAGGGGTGTTCAAAGGAATTCGTACGCATATAGGAAACACCCGTCAAACCTTTTTTCAAATGCAGAACACTACGCATCCTTCGCGCCTAATGCTCAAACATGAATCTTTGAATGGATATGAGAAGTTACCAATAATATTGAATCATTTGAATAAATTTGGTCTTGTAAGAAGCAATGATTACAGGATATGCACAGAAATGGATTTATTCAACAAATTTTAGAAACCTCCAAACAGATGACAACGATAGGGGATGCTCATGAATACATATGAATAATTTTTAAAGGAAATCTTCAATGAAGGTGTTAATATCTGCAGTCATTCTATTTGTTGAAAAGGTTTTAAACCTTCACACTAGTGCAGTAGTAGGTATGATACTGAATATACAATCTCTACCATCGACCCCTTTCCTTGTGGACAATCCAAGCATTATAACATAAACATGGGTATATACCGAGGCATATTGAAAAGGAAGTTTTTGTTGGAGACCACTCTCATAGACTTGCTTGGAGATTATAAAATCCTCGTAACAGATATTATGGTTTGCGGGCTCCATGCTTCCTGGCATAACAGAGTGGTTTTTATTTGGAAGAATAAAAACTGAGTCTTTTTCATTTCTAATATTGATAAATTAAAATTTTTGTAAAGAATGAAAGTCGTCACATTGTCTACCTTAAGCTATTTCTCTGGGTATGTTAAAGGCAACCGGCGAAATTGCGATGAGTGTCACTATTTTACAGGTTCCCAAAACACATGTTGCGATATGGCGAATGTGGTGTGAAGGTTGTTTTGTAGAATCTTCGATGAAGTGTGATCTCATCATCTACAATGATTACAAGATATGCATAAAAATGAATTAGTTGAAAATTCTTTGAATATCCCAATAGATGTAGTCAGTAGTTTCACGATGGCCTTATAGCAGTGATATGTTTCCATCAAGTCACGGGGAATTTTCACTAGATGTTCTCAAGACATGCTAGTAGAAAAAGGACACTCGCAGACTGCCTCATTATGAACCAGAAGGAATGAATTGAGCAGGATGCAAATCAAAATGAAAACACAAACCCCAAATGCCAGATTTGTCGAGAACTAACGCGTAAATATTCATCATGAAACTTGAAGCAAAGAAATGTATACCATATGTTTGACAAACTGTCACGGGGAGACTGCAATAGATGTAATGAAGGCACTCAACAATACACTCAAGGACATTATGGAGGAAGAAATTGTTTGCAAGGACACCCATCAAAGCATTTGTAAGTGGATTTTGATGGATAAGGGAAATGCTATGGGTACGATTATCGTATTAATGGGCTCATCTTACAAAATGAAATACTTGAAAATATTTGAAAAGGATGAAAGCATACGAAATCCAGATTTAGAGGGAGTCTGACATCTTTAGAAAGGTCAAGAAGTTGGCAAAATTTAGCTTCTAAGGAAATAGATGATTCAATCAACTTGTGAAAAACTCGATTATATTGATTGAGAGGGAGTGGACTATTGAAGGTAAAATAATCTTGAGATTATAGTAGTGGGAACTCGTGGATAGAATCGCCGATTAGATGCACGTGGATAGAATCCTTGATTAAGGCATTCCAAACATCATGAGACTTCAACTCATTGAGATAAACATCATACTAGAGGTCTTTATTATCTTCCCTCAAGTCCAAGAGGGAGTGTTAATGTTGTGGCCTTGGAAAAGATCAAAATCCATCTTATGCCAGCCATATAACCTTATGACTATTCAGATTATTCATATTGGTTCTCTCAGGAAGGAAGGTATGAAGTGACATGGCTCTTCATAGACATGACTATGGCTCTACATAATTCTTTGACACAGAGGGAGTAGACCATGTTTTGTTGGTTCTCTAGTAATCAAGAAATTGTAGCAGAGAATTACGATTATTACCTTGTGAGAAGGCTATATTCTAGAGGGAGAAGCTAGAAGATCAAATTAAGTTGGCACCCCATGATCTTGGTAATACAATTTCAGAGGGTGTGTACCATGTCAAGATGGTGTATACTTTGTAAGCTCAGAATTCACCAAGACTATGAGACAGTGCAAACAAATGCAATTTAGTGGAGAACAAACAATCGATATTCTTACCAAACCCCTTGCTAGAAAGAAGATTGTGTACTTTTAGACAACCTTGGTATGTTGAGGAGTAAATCCCTAGCTGAAAAGAAGGTTTCAGCTTCAGTGATCCATCGTTTTGTATCTTAAATGATTCTTGTCTTTGATAGACAAGTCTAAGGTGGAAGTCTTGGTTTCTACTTTCTGCGATGAACCATAGTGGATCCACCCTCTGAGAAGAGTCAAGGTGGATGTCATATGTGTAACTTTATGGGCCCTTTCATTTTGTGTTATATTATGAAAGGTGACGATCTTTCATATGTGTTGGGTTACTCTTGCTAGGCGACGACTTAGACAATAGCTTAACCTATTGTCAGGTATGATTATGTATTGTAGTCACTAGTCCTGACACTAAATTTTTGGAGTTGTTAAATTCGATTCTGAATTGGTCGGGGATTATAACATGTGAATCAAGATTAGATTACATTAAGTTTTTATCCTGGAATGTGCCAGATATCTTGATTGTTATCGCTAAATCTAGTTCTGAATTAGTCGGGGATTGCGACAACTCTTCTATCAGGTTGAGTACATTATATTAATGTCCCGAGCTATGTCAGATATCTTGATGTGAAGTCATATTTAAAGTTATCATTTAATCTAGTTCCAAATTTAGTCAGGGATTATGATAACATGTGCCTCAAGTTTTGATTTGGATTGCGTCGGATATCTTGACACCATTACTTATCAAAAATCTAGTTCCGAATTGAGTCGGGGATTGTGATAATTTTTCTATCAGGTAAGTACCTTAAGCTTATGTTCTAGATCTTGCCGGTTACCCTGATATAAAGAACAATAAGTGTTATATCCAATTCTGAAGTGAGTCGGGGATTACATAACACCTACATCTTGAAATATTGGTTCTGATCAATCTTCTCTTGCTAAGAGGGAGTGTTAAGTAATAGCTTCGATATGATATATATATATACACACACATACATACATACATTATAATCATTGCTATCATATTGATCAGCTTCAATATACTTTTATATATATATATATCATATTAATCATACTCGATTACATACTTTATATTTAATATAAAGTGAAACGGTTGGCAAAGGATGTTATATCAAATGCGGTCGATGTCTTAATGATATGCATGAGTTACGACAACTATCATATGATAGTTATCGTAACACATATATGTGTGTTACAATAACTATCTTACGATAGTTATATGTAGCACATCAAGTTATATGAACAACGCTTAAACTTATGTTATCGATACGTTATGATACACCATGTCTATGTAAAGACATGGTTGTACGTAGCATAAGCCACGTACAGTTATGTCTCTACATAGACATGACTGTTAAGTTATATATTTATATATCTTTACGTATGCTGTAGAAACATATCAATAAACAGTTTATATTACTACTACAACATACATGAAGAACTTACATATGCATTTATAATTCAGTAAATATTCAGAAGTATATATTGTGAATAAAATAGTATATTAGATTCTCTCTATTTTAGTACAACACTCATATATATTCTCTATAGAATGATCTTGATTCTACAACAGGATGTTATTGTATATGGCACTGATATAGTTTTATCTTCATACATCTGTTAAGACTGCAAAATACAGAGGTGTTTTTGATATGTTTTGCATCTTTGGTTTTTGTGTTTCACTCCGTGATCATGAAAGTATTCTAAGTGTTCTTTTTCCGTGGTAGTTCTATGTCCTTTGTTATGTTTCAATGTTGACCTGATATAACCAGTCGCAATGCCTTTTAGTCATAATTCACGTCTTGATCAAATGTTTGTTTACCAACTCCATGCAATGTGAATATTTCTTTAACCGGTCATTGTTATCACTAAGTCTTGCATGATATATTTTGAAGTATATCCTAGTTATGACCCCTAGAACCTTTGTGTGGGTTTAAAAATGTCAAATGTATTATGCATTATTCATTGTTTTCTTGAATTAATTTGATTTAGATGCACAATCCAAAACCCTAGTTGAGAATTTTAGGGTAAATCAAGTAAGTCCTAGTTGAGGACATCACACACATAATTAAATCATTGTAGATCTTATGGCATAATACACAGAAAAGATCTATTGAATTAAGTAGATAATATGTGTGTATTTATATGTGAAGATATATATATTTGTATGTGTGGCATTGATACTTTCCCATTTTAGAATTGTTGCAAACAATCATTTCCTCAAACGTCCATTCACAAGACAATTTGAAATGAAATATTGATTGTTGTGTAATTTTTTTGAGTGTCATGTTCTCCTTAAACTTCTTGAGAATTTGAAAATGCCCATTTTATTGAGTTTTTCAAAAAAAGCTTCTCGTGACATTGATTGCTTCATTGTATGATGCTGGTTTGTTGTTTTAATGAACACAGTCATCATAGAAAAAGAAAGCAAAAGTTTGCAAAGGGCTGCAAACTTAAAAGTAGAGATTCTAATAATGTCAAGTTCAATGAATTTTGGCCTCTTATGTATCATCAACAATTTTTAAGTTGAAAATTTTATTGAGTATGGGGAATAATTTAAAGATTTCATTTTTTCTATTTTCACCAGGTGAGGATTAGGGCTGAATCTGACCCATGCAAATGAGGTTGCTTCAGATCAAAGCTTACCTAGATAAACTATTTTTCACATGATATACAATGAAACACCGTATGTGACCCATAGAACACACCTTGATTCAGGACAAATTACCCGAACTCTTTATATGGTAAAAGCTCAATTGTCTTACATATAAAAATTTAAATGCCATGGACTTGAAAACAATTTTTATAGTAGCAATAGTTCTTCCTTGACCATAAAATTCAAAAACATAAGGAGATGTTGACCTCAGATGGAAGCTCAGTAGACAGTAGACAAGAATAAACATCAAGTTTGGTCTATGCAAGAATGGTATGTGACAATGAACAAGGATTACGCTGCAGCTATAGTACCTGCCAAATGCCAGAAGCATGCCAAACAGTATACTGGCCTGCATCCCATCTATACTTTTAGTTCAGGTATCAATTTAATGAATTTATATAATGTATTGCCACATTGCTTGCTTCTAGTATACTCCCCCTAAGTTCAGGTCTTAGTATGTTTTTGATCCTACATCATAATTGGCTAGCAAGAATGACTTTTAGAAATGAGTAAAACTACAGAGTTCAATACAGTTCTAATCCACTTTTGAAAGTTCTTACTTTGAATTTTGAATTTACTATTATTGTAATTAAGAAAGGATCTGACTAATTGAATGACAACATAATAATCAATTGATGCAGCCCAAAAGTATCTTATGATGAAATTAAGTCTTGCAAAGGAAGATAGCTTGTTATGTTGCCAATCAATTCCCTGCAACAAGCAATCTGAATCTATGGACTAGTATCTATATATAATACTATAAAGGAAACAATAATAATACTACAAAGAATAAGCTTTTCAAATGTATATTCCCTGCAACAAGCAATTTGAATCTATGGACTAGTATCTATATATAATATTATAAAGGAAACAATAATTATACTTCAAAGAATAAGATTTTCAAATGTATGCCTAACCATGCTATCTCAAAATCCAAGGCGATTGACACAGGGAAGGCAAAGCCTATGTATATGTGACTTAAACATGTTTTTACCTATGTATATGTGACTTAAACATGTTTTTACCTAAGTAAATTTTTTCGGTGAGGGGGCTATTGAAATGTCTGGTGAGTTGATCTTCATCTTGTATAGAAAAAGGACTTAATTGGAAAAAGTTGAAGATGGCAAGATTGATTGTCCCATAGGCCATTTAATGTTTAGCCCTGTGGATATTAAAATATTTTCTTCTCCTTCAAGTCAGATATACATACTAGGATAGATGAGATAACATTGTCGTGGGCAGACTGATAGTTTTTCTCTATCTTAAAAATCTAAGGTAATCTTGCTTCACATATTTAAAATCTTCTAGTTTTGTTGAAATGAGTCTTTCTATTGGACGTGGCAATAAGGGGATCAGTCACACACATTGTCTATTCTTCTACATTTTTGGTTGCATGCAACATGTGTTTGGCATTCTACAAGGAATTCCACTTGTCCTATTGATGGAGGCTGAATTTTTTCGGAAAAGTTTTTTTTTAGACAAATCTACTTGGGTGCATTTTTGTTCCTACAATAGTTGTATTCCAGGAGACTGCAACTTCTTTGAGGAAATTCTATCAAATAGTTTCTTTAACTGCACTGTTTATGCTTCCACATTTTGTAGAAATCTACATAGTGCAAAGGTTGGGAGTATTCTAGATTCTATGTTGACACCTCTACCTTTGAGTTAGCTGATCCATTCAGCCCTAATTTATTCATTATAATAGGTGGTAATATTTGCTAACTGCTAAATTTTATGAACTATTCCAATCTATTCATGGAACTCTAAAAGAATATTCTAATCAAATTCAGAGAATCTCTCACTACAAAAGGGAAGATAACGATACAACAATATTCGTTATCAAGATGCTACTCATTTTTGCTCTACTTTCATGCTAGTTGAAATCAGTATCCTGATCAGTGTGGGCAATTATGCCTCTCCATGAAATTGGTTGGCTAACTCTCATAAATCATTTATGGTATGCAAGGAAGGGTTATTGCAGTTGAAGTGGATTTGAGAAAGGATTTCGTTGTAATTTTGATTTCTTTTTCTGTGACCTCTCCTAATACAACCAGAGATAAAACTAGATGAAATCAGAATCTATACAATTAATTTTCTTTGGACGGTGAAATTGCAATATCCTTGCCATTACTATTCCAAATGAATCTTCCAAGTATATTATACATAGTCGAGCTTTTGTTTTTGATACCGAGTTAAAAAGTTAGTTTGATTTGAACAAAAGAGGAGACAAAAGTTCAAATCCTTGAGAGTTTTTGAATTTTACTGGCTTCAATCTGGAGCCATCAACCACCCAGCTGATTCTTTGGGACAAAGTTAACATGACTTATTTTACCCTGAGAGATAACACTTGACAATAAGGCTGATAATCATATATATTAGCTCTTCAGCTCTATCAAGTGACCTTGGGGTAGCAAGTCAGCCACAACTATTCCTAGATCCCATTTCTTCAATATGCATTCAATTCTCAACCTTTTGGGCTTAAAGCAAGAGCAACTCCCTATAACATATGTAGGATTTTCTTAATACATCAGATGCAACAAATATCTTTGGGAGTCCATTAGCAAAATCTAACGAAAACTCTTCCATAAGACAAACAGATGGCATTCCTCAGTAGGCAGAGTTCGACTTGTGCTATTGGGTCTCCATGTATTTCCTCTCGCTGCCTCGTATTGCTACTCACCACGAAGGAATTCAGTGATGTTTCCTTTGGAAAGGTATGTATAAATAAATAAAATTCCCATTGATGACCTTGAAGACTATTTGTACTAAAACAAATTAAGTTGGTGGTTAGTGAATACTAAATATTATATCATTATCTTTTGACCAAGCCTTGGCTACCAAAGCTGCTTAGGATTTCTAACATACATATTATTCCATTCATAGCAATAAAAATTGTCTAGGGAAAAATCGGCAAACCAAAATTATAAGAATTTTTGAATAAATCAGAAAAATATCAAGAAAAAATAGATTTTTTAAAAATATAAATAGTTAAGAGAAAGACAAACTTTTTAGGGCATTTCCATAGCATAGATTTAAAGAGAGGAAATAAAATAGAGTTTAACCCATGAATTGTAGAAAATAGATTTTGTTGTTTGTATTCATATTGCTGATTACATAGGCAAATATTCAGTCAACTTTTGAGGGCAGTCACCAAATAGTTGTTCAAGTCTGAGATCAAATATTAACCAAGTCTATGAAGTAACTGAGATCAAAAATTTTCATACTACATAAGAGGCCAGTCACCAAATAGTTAATATTAGCTAAGTCTATGAGGTAACCAAGATAAAAATTTGTCAGAAAATGATCTAGCTACTGTTAGGAATTTAGTAAAAGTGGAAGCCATTTTGAAGTGATCCAACTTTCATTGCAACCAAGACTTTCATTGTGATTGAGGCAAGTAGTTTTTTAGGGGTAGTTCAATATTTGAGAAAGCTTATCAAATTATATTCCACAATTGTGATGCTTTATATTCCATAACGACAATTGGTAAGTCCTTTATATGGGATAGAATTCAACAAAATGTATTTGTTTAGATGAAGTAAAAGATTAGCAAGCCACTAGTTTTAGTGAATACAAATGTTACACACACACACACACACAAACACACATTATTAATTCTATACTTGTTTGCATTAGAATCCATGGGGCGGGGCATGCAAAGAGCTCAGGTCATATCGAAGCCGTGATCTAGAAAAGGTTCATCAGCTAGCTTGAGGATTTGTGATTAATAGGGTATAATCGTGATTTGTTGCAGATTATTGCTTTTCTGATTTCATTTGCAGAACCATTGTCAAGGAGAAATATGAAGCACATATAGTTGACCAAATATTTACTATTAGAAACCTCCCATATTCTTTATTGCTAAGTTTATTCAATAAGGAATAAAAAAATCCAACATGCTTGAACTAGAGAATAGGGAAAGGTACTGCTGTTCATTTTTGGGAAGACATATGGCAATGAGTATAAAGAATTATTTTGATGTTGTTCTTGAAAATGGCTTGTAAATCCTTTATACGTTTGATTAATGAAGCAGCTCAATTACATATCTAGGTATCTACAAGGTATCAAAATATCATAGGCAAGAAGACGAGTTTATATAATTTCTCATAATCAAAGAATTCAGATAGGGAAGCAACACCATTACACATCATACCTAATCTACATCCATAAAAGAAGTCTCTTTGCAAAACCCTTGAATGATAAATATTCAATAGTGTTGCCCCTCAAATATAGTTCAATGGATGTTGGTCCCTACTAGGGGTTTCAATACTAGACAAAGTTAACAGAGACGAGCACAACACTATATTAACCAGGATTCTTTGGCAGAATGCTGAGGGGGACCAAGGTGGGTATTCATACAAACAGGGAAGAGTTGATGATGCCACCTGCAGAATTTAAGGTGCGTTGGAGGACAATACTATCTGGTGCAAGGATGTGGAATATCATGAAATTGTTAGCACATGCAAACTTCCTATTCAACAATGATTTACGGTGCATGTGTTTTGCATGCTCTATTAGCGCTAAGTTAACTAAGGAGTAGTATAGTCAAGACTCCCTTTTCCTTGCATTCAATCAATTTCCCCACAATTCTTGTTTATGTGGTGGTTTGTATTGTATAAAACATGCAATCTGCAAACTCTTGTTTAAGTGGTGGTTTGTATTGTATAAAACATGCAAGCAATGTAATTATAATAATGGAATGAGAAGTTTGAATTTATCTTTCCATCAATGTTATGTTTTATTTTTCTGCAAGCTATGTTATTTTTCTTATTTCCTAGCTAGATCTCTTGTGCATCCACAGCTGCAAAATTCTACATGGTATCAGAGCTAGGAAATAAGAGATCTAACGACAATGTAAAATAAGAGAACTCGGTTCAACCTCTGTTGCCATGACTATTCGATACAAGCCTCTACTCGTGGGTTGAAGTAGAATTTTTGGCTTCCATTCGAAAGAGTTGAATGACATGAGAATGAAAAAAACTGAAAATTTCATTCTTCCAAACTCTGATCTTTTGTACCTGCAAAAAAATCTCCCTCCTAACACCTAAGCTCTGATACCATGTAGAATTTTCAGCATAGATCTAGTTAGAAAGAAAACAAAAGCTTGCCGAAATAGAGTAAAAAAAGAACAGGTCTGAAGGAAAAATAAAATCCAATCTTCTCATTCGATGATAATTAATTACAATATGCACATAGTGCATGATTTATATAGTACTAAACTAACGTTTGCAAGAGAAAATTATGGTTAAGACATAAACTAAACACAAGTTTCCTAGACTAGATCTTTATGGCCTTCTTTAGAAAAACTGGTTTTTGAAGTTAATAATCGCATTTCTAATGTTGCTATTCGCAATCTCTCTTCTCGACATCATTCTTTTGAAGAATGCAAGTTGCTTGGTCCTGGGGTGAAGTTTATTCCTTGCCCTTCCCCATGTCTATTGAGGATATACACAATGAGGTCAGAGCCTTTTTTAGAATCCTTTGTCTTCGTGCCTTTTCTGGTTCTAAAGATTCAAATTCTGGTTTTCCTCCTGCCAACATCTCTCCTTTTGCAAGTCAATTTTTTTCTCATCACTTCTGTCAAGAAAATATTTTTTGGCATGCAGATGAGCCCACTTCCAGTTTGAGGAGATCGCATTGCCTCTTGCTCCTCTGGATATCCCCCTTTTCCTGCTAGAATCCTCAAAAGTCTTAAGGATCTCTTGGGTGACAAATCAAATTTCCTCCTGCCAACATTTCTCCTTTTGCAAGTCAAAATTTTTCTCATCACTTCTGTAAAGAAAATCTTTTTTGGCATGCAGATGAGCCCACTTCGAGTTTGAGGAGACCGCATTGCCTCTTGCTCCTTTGGATATCCCCCTTTTCGTGCTAGAATCCCCAAAAGTCTTAAGGATCTCTTGTGTGACGGATCTATCATCATCAAACCGGAAAGAATCCTGCCCTAGTGGTGTTGGATTGTTCTTGATACAAAAATGAAGGACATTGACAATTTCAGATTCTCTTGTGTATTTACGAGTTGATAATGTTCCCTAGAGTCTCATTTGGAGCAACTGAACTTTATCATTGATAAGTTCAAGTTTTTTCTTGATCTCGTTTCTAAGTTTTTTAGAAACCCTTCCCGTCCATCATGTGTGGCCCGCTACCCATAATCCATTCTTTATCTTTGGAGCTTGGACAAATAACTAGATAAAAACCATTGCACAAGTTTTTTATTTCACATGCTTGCCCCCAGTGTCTATCACACTATTCGTGTATTTTCTTAAGGATGGCCATGGACCGCTCCATTTAAGAAAAAAACCCTTTTCTTTAAGATTTGAGAGACTCATACCAATCTTTGTTTTCAATCGAAACCGAAATAACAGTCGTGTGTTCTTCAGTAGGGCTTACCTCAGCTTGTTTCTGCTCTTGAATCTTCTCCTTCTGCCTCAAAAATGTTTTCTCCAAGCTTTTGAAGCTAACTGGTTTGTGAAGCCGGATGTCGGCAAAACCCCATCTATTTTGAAATGCTGGTCATCACGTACTCACGCTTGTGCCTCCTACCTTCACTTTCCTGAAGCCTTTCATGCTTGCTCTTGAGGCTTTCAAGCATTAAATCAGGCTCCATTGTTGGTGTTAAAGCCTGTCTGCGCTCATTTGTTGAAGGGCCATCCACGGTAAGCAATACCCATTGTAGCACAGGCCAGCATGCCTAGGAAATCCTAGCCACTATGTTCTCTCCTGCTCTGCCATTTCTCCCTACAAATCCTTTCTACAATTAAATAATATTTAGTAATAAATAATAATATTAAAATTAAAATATAAAAATAAATAAATAAAAAATAATATAATATAATTAAAAGATGACTAAGACGTACCAATAATATAAGATTGCAGACAATAATTAAGATGGCAGTAATCAATATGCAATGATTCAATATCATATGATATAGCAGATCAGTGAATTGACTAAGTAGTATACCCTGAGAAGTCATCGATTAGCAGTTGGACAGCGAATTATAACGCAGTATTAAGATTTTGAGGTCTGTTTCTGTACGCGGTGGTCTCCTTATACAAGGACAGAAACTTTTATGATTAATATCGATGAGAACAGTATCTCAAATAATCGATATGAAAAGGCATGTTAATAATGAACAACGATTATGTTACCGTTTGGATTATATGTATGAAAGTTGCAATTTATTAATGGTGGTATGAAGGGCTCTATATCAGTCAAAAGGAAGCAGAATCATATTGATTCCCAGGAAGATAACAAGAGTCTGCATCCACACTATCGTCTAGAAGACATCCGAGTATTAAGACTTGACTGATCCATTTTGACAGACATCTAGATCTTGACTGGTCAATCATTACTAATCCATTAATATCAGCAATTAGTTAAATGCAAATAGTTAAGAAGCAAATAATTAGATATACAAAACTGATCGATAACAACAATGGTTATGGAGAGCCGAGTCTGCATCCACACTGTTGTCTAGAAGACATCCGAGTATTAAGACTTGACTGATCCATTTTGACAGACATATAGATCTTGACTGGTCAATCATTACTAATCCATTAATATCAGCAATTAGTTAAATGCAAACAGTTAAGAAGGAAATAATTAGATATACAAAACTGATCGATAACAACAATGATTATGGAGAGCTGCAATTAGTAAGTTGTGTCTCGTTGAATGTGAAAGGGTGCAACTCATTCCATCTTGGTAAGATATAAGAAGTCATTCAAACACATTCAAAGAAAAAAAGAGAATCAGATTAAAATTATATTGGACATTCACCACAAGGAAGAAGATCATGGAAGAATGAGTTTTATAGAATATATCTAGTATTCACCCAAAGGAAGATATCACAAAGGAATAAGTTTATTTTGTTTACTGGCAAGCATCGTGTAGCAGTAAGAGTATGCTGTAATGTATCTATGATTCAATATTGTTTTGCAGAATGTTATATGTAAAAGATGTTGAGAAGCATGGGCCTATATATGGTCCCACATATTTGTATACTGTAGAGTTAGAATCATATTGGTAGAATCATATATATATATTATGATGTATTTTGTTATGCATATTGGTAAATCATTCATAGTACATTTGAAGTTAGTGTGTTTATAACCTAATCCTTAATCTCTTGCTATAGCCCCCTTTTGAGAATAGGTTGGTTGTAGGAAATGGCTGGAGTAATTCATGACAAAGTGGGTGAATCCCAAGAGAAGCTAAGGCACATATTTCGGTAACCTTGAAGGCATATTTCGGAAACCCTGAAGGAATATTTCCAAGATGGGTATGAATATGTGTTGTGGAAACTTTGAGGGAATCCACTTGTATATTGGTATCCGGGAACCCCTTGTCCGCCTTAGGATTGAGCTTGGAGAGAAGTAAGAAAGTGGGTTTAAATTTTTTTTTTTTTAATGCAAACTGCTACCATAGTGGGTAGCTCCCTATATTAACATAGAGGAGAAAGATCATTACATAGGTACTCCCATATGGAGTTATTACATAGGTACTCCTACTTGGTGCATCAAAACTATCATCCCACTGCTAGTCTCAAAGATCTTTTCCAGTTGGAAGCTGAAAAAGGTCTTCATTTTCACTAAGAAAGTTGTTGAGCTCCTCTAGATTTGGTTTTACTACACCCTTCTTGAAAAGGGTCTAGGCCTTTTTCAGTTTAGTTTTCTTGCCTTGCACTTCTAGATTGAAGATTTCTGCTAACTCCCCTGTGTGGGGTTTTACTTACACCTTGTCCACGCTTTCCATAATAGCCAGATAATTAGGCCCAGCAGCAAGCTTTCTGGCAAGGCTTACTCCCGCCATATAGTACCCTCCTGCATGTATAAAAGGTGTGTACAGTTGGGCATATATATCACCGTCGTGAATATGCCTCTTGTTCTGACCCCATACAGTTTTCCCCGCACTTTAATGACTGCTTCTTTGGCCTCTTGATATCCTTGGTATGAAAACATACACTCAAAATGTACGTCCCAGTCTTATTCTTCACACTCGCACATAACACCAAAATTTTTGTAGAGATTTGGTAGAGATATTTTAAGCAGAAGTTTGGGCATGGACTGTACTCCCGGAGTAATTCATCACAAAGTGGGTGAATTCCAAGAGAAGCTAAGGCACATATTTTGGTAACCTTGAAGGCATATTTCCAAGATGGGTGTGAATATTTGTTGTGGAAACTTTCAGGGAATCCACTTGTATATTGGTATCCGGGAACTCCTTGTCCTCCTTAGGATTGAGCTTGGAGAGAAGTAGGAAAGTGGGTTTAAATTTGTTTTTTTTAATGCAAATTGCTACCATAGCGGGTACCTCCCTATATTAACATAAAGGAAAAAGGTCATTACATAGGTACTCCCATATGGAGTTATTACAGAGGTACTCCTACTTGGTGCATCAAAACAATCAACCCACTGCTAATCTCAAAGATCTTTTCCTGTTGGAAGCTGAAAAAGGTCTTCATTTTCACTAAGAAACTGGTTGAGCTCCTCCAGATTTTGTTTTACTACGCCCTTCTTGAAAAGGGTCTAGGCCTTTTTCGGTTTAGTTTTCTTGCTTTGCGCTTCCAGATTTAAGATTTCTGCTAACTCCCCTGTGTGGGGTTTTACTTACACCTTGTCCACACTTTCCATAATAGCCAGATAATTAGGCCCAGCAGCAAGCTTTCTGGCAAGGCTTACTCCTGCCATATAATATACCCTCCCGCATGAATAAAAGGTGTGTACATTTGGGCATATATATCACTGTCGTGAATATGCCTCTTGTTCTGACCCCATACAGTTTTCCGCAACACTTTAATGACTGCTTCTTTGGCCTCCTGATATCCTTGGTATGAAAACATACGCTCAAAACATATGTCCTAGTCTTATTCTTCACACTTGCACATAACACCAATAATTTTGCAGAGATATTTTAAGCAGAAGTTTGGGCATGGACTGTACTCCTATCTAATTTTGGAGTTACATCTTTGAAATGGGCAACTAGTAACTCGGGCGCTTTCTAGGATTATTAGATAGGTATTGATTGTATTGATGGTGTTACCTTTGCACTGTTGCAATCAGGATGAGAATCTTAGTTTGCAATTTCTGTAGCATATTCTTGTTGTTTTTGTCGAAAAAGCCTGTAATCTGTGCATTTTGATTTGTGAGCTTCATAGGTAGAGGCTTTTTATGAGATGGATGTTTTTGTATATGGCACTGATATAGTTGTATCTTCATATGATTTGTTAAGACTGCAAAATGCAGAGGTGTTTTTTATACGTTTTGCATCTTTGGTTTTTGTGTTTCACTCTATGATCATGAAAGTATTCTAAGTGTTCTTTTCCCGTGGTAGCTCTATTTCCTTTGTTATGTTTCAGTGTTGACCTGATATAACCAATCGCAATCCCTTTTTCTCATAATTCATGTCTTGATCAAACATTCATTTACCGGCTCCATGCAATGTGAATATTTCCTTAACTGGTCATTGTTATTTTTCCCTAAGTCATGCATGATATCTTTTGAAGTATATCCTAGTTACGACCCCTACCCCTAGAAGTGTGGGTTTAAATATGTTAACTGTCAAATGTATTATGAAGTATTCATTGTTTTCTTGAATTAATTTGATTTAGATGCACAATCCAAAACCCTAGTTGAGAATTTTAGGGTAAATCAAGTAAGTCCTAGTTGAAGACATCACACACACAGAAGTAAACCATTGTAGATCTTATGGCATAATACATAGAAAAGATCTATTAAATTAAGTAGATAATATATGTGTATATTTATATGTGAAGATATATATATTTGTATGTGTGGCATTGATACTTTCCCATTTTAGAATCATTGCCAACAATCATTTCCTCAAACACCCATTCACAAGACAAATCGAAATGAAATATTCATTGTTGTGTAATTTTTTTGAGTGTCATGTTTTCCTTAACTTCTTGAGAATTTGAAAATGCCCATTTAATTGAGCTTTTCAAAAGAGCTTCTTGTGACATTGACTGCTTCATTGTATGATGCTGGTTTGTTGTTTTAATGAACACAGTCATCATAGAAAAAGAAAGCAAAAGTTTGCAAAGGGCTGCAAACTTAAAAGGAGAGATTCTAATAATGTCAAACCCAATGAATTTTGGCCTCTTATGTACTATCAACAATTTTTAAGTTGAAATTTTTTCTTGAGTATGGGGAATAATTTAAAGTTTTCCTTTTTTCTGTTTTCACCAGGTGAGGATTAGGGCTGAATCTGACCCATGCATATGAGGTTGCTTCAGATCAAAGCTTACCTAGATAAACTCTTTTTCACATGATATACACTACAACATCGTATGTGACCCATAGAACACACCTTGATTCAGGACAAATTACCCGAACTCTTTATATGGTAAAACCTCAATTGTCTTACATATATAAATTTAAATGTCATGGACATGAAAACAATTTTTATAGTAGAAATACTTCTGCCTTGACCATAAAATTCAAAAACATAAGGAGACTCTGACTCAGATAAAAGCTCAGTAGACAGTAGACGAGAATAACCATTAAGTTTGGTGTATGCAAGCATGGTATGTGACAATGAACAAGGATTACGCTGCAACTACAGTACCTGCCAAATGCCAAAAGTATGCCAAACAATATTCTGGCCTGCATCCCAGCTATACTTTTCAGTTCAGATATCAATTTAATGAATTTATATAATGTATTGCCACATTGCTTGTTTTAGTATACTCCAACTAAGTGCAGGTCTTAGTATGTTTTTGATCCTAGATCATAATTGGCCAGCAAGAATGACTTTTAGTCTTTTAGAAATGAGTAAAACTACATAGTTAATACAGTTCTAATCCACTTTTGAAAGTTCTTACTTTGAACTTTGAATAAAATAATAATTACTATTATTGTAATTAAGAAAGGATCTGACTAATTGAATGGCGACATAATAATCAATTGATGCAGCCCAGAAGTATCTTATGATAAAATTAAGTCTTGCAAAGGAAGATAGCTTGTTAATTCGCCAATCAATTCCCTGCAACAAGCAATCTGAATCTATGGACTAGTATCTAACAGTGATAATACTATAGTATTCTGGCCTGCATCCCAGCTATACTTTTCAGTTCAGATATCAATTTAATGAATTTATATAATGTATTGCCACATTGCTTGTTTTAGTATACTCCCCCTAAGTTCAGGTCTTAGTATGGTTTTGATCCTAGATCATAATTGGCTAGCAAGAATGACTTTTAGTCTTTTAGAAACGAGTAAAACTACAGAGTTAATACAGTTCTAATCCACTTTTGAAAGTTCTTACTTTGAACTTTGAATAAAATAATAATTACTATTATTGTAATTAAGAATGGATCTGACTAATTAAATGGTGACATAATAATCAATTGATGCAGCCCAGAAGTATCTTATGATGAAATTAAGTCTTGCAAAGGAAGATAGCTTGTTAATTCGCCAATCAATTCCCTGCAACAACCAATCTGAATCTATGGACTAGTATCTATGTATAATACTATAAAGGAAATAGTGATAATACTACAAAGAATAAGCTTTTCAAATGTATGCCTAACCATGCTATCTCAAAATCCAAGGCGACCGGCACAGGGGAGGCAAAGCTATGTATATGCGACTTAAACATATTTTTACGTAAGTAAGCTTTTTCAGTGAGGGGGCTGTTGAAATGTCTGGTGACTTCATCATCATCTTGTATAGAAAAAGGATTGAATTGGAAAAAGTTGAAGATGGCAAGACTGATTGTCCCATAGGCCATTTAATTTATCCTTGTGGATATTAAAAGATTTTTTTCTCCTTCATATCAGATGTACACACTAGGTTAGATGAGATAACATTGTCGTGGGCAGAGTGGCACTTTTTCTCTATCTTAAAAATCTAAGGTAATCTTGCTTCACATATTTAAAATCTTCTAGTTTTGTTGAAATGAGTCTTTCTATTGGACGTGGCAATAAGGGGAACAGTGACATGTATTGTCTATGCATGTACATTTTATGCAGCACGTGTTTGGCATTCTACAAGGAATTCCACTTGCCCTGTTGATGGAGGCTGATTTTTTTTCTGAAAAGTTTTTTTTAGAAAAATCTACTTGGGGGCGTTTTTTTCCTACAATAGGTGTATTCCAGGAGACTGCAATTTCTTTGAGGAAATTCTGTCAAATAGTTTAAGTGCACTGTTTATGCTTCCACATTTTGCAGAAATCTATATGGTGCAAAGGTTGGGAGTATTCTGGCTTCTATGTTGACACCTCTACCTTTGAGTTAGCTGATCCGTTCAGCCCCAATTTATTCATTATAATAGGTGGTAATATTTGCTAACTGCTAAATTTTATGAACTATTCCAATCTATACATGGAACTCTAAAAGAATATTCTAATCAAATTCAGAGAATGTCAAGCTATCAAAGGGAAGATAAAGATGCAACAATATTTGTTATGAAGATGCTACTCAATCAGTATCCTGATCAGTGTGGGCAATTATGCCTCACCATGAAATTGGTTTGCTAACTCTCAGAAATCATTTATGATATGCAAGGAAGGGTTATTGCAGTTGAAGTGGATTTGAGAAAGGAGTTCATTGTAATTTTTTTTTCTGTGACCTCTCTTAGTCAAACCGGAGATAAAACTAGATGAAATCAGAATCTATGCAATTAATTTTCTTTGGACGGTGAAATTGCAGTATCCTTGCCATTACTATTCCAAATGAATCTTCGTTGCTCAGGTATATTATATATAGCTGAGCTTTTGTTTTTGATACGGAGTTGATAAGTTAGTTTGATTGTTTCATGAACAAAAGAGGAGACAGAGATTCAAATCCTTGAGAGATTTTTAATTTTACTGGCTTCAATCTGGAGCCATCAACCACCCAGCTGATTCTTTGGGACAAAGTTAACATGTCTTATTTACCCTGAGAGATAATACTTCACTATAAGGCTGATAGTCATATATATTAGCTCTGCAGCTCTATCAAGTGGGCTTGGGGTAGCAAGTCAGCAACAACTATTCCCAGAGCCCATTTCTTCAATAGCCATTACCAAATATGCATTCAATTCTCAACCTTTTCAGCTTCAAGCAAGAGCAGCTCCCTATAACATATGTAGGATTTTCTTAATACATCAGATGCAACAAATATCTTTGGGAGTCCATTAGCAAAATCTAACTAAAAACTCTTCCATAAGACAAACAGATGGCATTCCTCAGTAGGCAGAGCTCAACTTGTGCTATTGGGTCTCCATGTATTTCCTCTCACTGCCTTGTATAGCTACTCACCACGAAGGAATTCAGTGATGTTTCCTTTGGAAAGGTATGTATAAATAAATAAAATTCCCATTGATGGCCTTGAAGACTATTTGTACTAAAAAAAATTGGTTGGTGGTTAGTGAATACTAAATATTATATCATCCTCGTTTAACCAAGCCTTGGCTACCAAAACTGCTTGGGATTTCTAAAATACAGGAAAATACAGATTTTCTAAAAATGTAAATAGTTAAAGAGAAAGAGACAAAAACTTTTTAGGGCATTTCCATAGCATAGATATATAGAGAGCAAATAAAATAGAGTTTAACCCATGAATTGTAGAAAATAAATTTTGTTGTTTGTATTCATATTGCTGATTACATAGGCAAATATTCAGTTAACTTTTGAGGGCAGTCACCAAATAGTTGTCTAAGTCTGAGATCAAATATTAACCAACTCTATGAAGTAACTGAGATCAAAATTTGTCAGACTACATAAGAGGCGAGTCACCAAATTGTTAATATTAGCTAAGTCGATGAAGTAACCGAGATCAAAATTTGTCAGACAGTGATCTAGCTATTGTTAGGAATTTAGTAAAAGTGGAAGCCATTTTGAAGTGAACCAAGACTTTCATTGTGATTGAGGCAAGTAGTTTTGTAGGGGTAGTTCAATATTTGAGAAAGCTTATCAAATCATATTCCACAATTGTGATGCTTTATATTTCATAACGACAATTGGTAAGTCCTTTATATGGGATAGAATTCAACAAAAGATATTTGTTTAGATGAAGTAAAAGATTAGCAAGCCACTGGTTTTTGCAATATCTAGCTTGCAACTACTATTTTTGGTGAATACAAATGTTATATATATATAGACACGCACATACACATAATTAATTATGTACTTGTTTGCCTTAGAATCCATGGGGCGGGGCATGTAAAGAGCCCGGGTCATATCGAAGTTGCGATCTAGAAAAGATTCATCAGCTGCTTCGACACTATCTCACATGTCCCCCACAACTTAGAATGATTGGCCCTTTCAAATTCGATTTATGAGCGCTATTGCTCCTCCTCCCCTATTTAAGATTTTCTAGAGACCAGAAAGAAAATTAAGCGACAAAATAACCATTTTTTTTAGTGTTTCAGCAATTTCAAGAGTTTTTCCAAGGTTTTGCAGGTTTTTGCAATGATTTTTTTTTACATTTTTTCCCTTTTGTTTAGGGATTTAGCATGATTAATCATTGAAATGGTGGGCAACAAATTTTTCGGCAATCGATATTTTTTTAGGGAAAAACTCGGCTGGCGTGAGGATTTGTGATTAATAATAGGGTATAGTTGTGATTTGTTACAAATTATTGCTTCTTTGATTTCATTTGCAGAACCGTTGTCAAGGAGAAATATGAAGCACAAAATGGCTAGTAAATCCTTTATACGTTTGATTAATGAAGCAGCTCAATTACATATCTAGGTATCTACAAAGTATCAAAATATCATAGGCAAGAAGATGAGTTTATATAATTTCTCATAATCAAAGAATTTGGAGAGGGAAGCAACACCATTACACAACATACCTAATCTACATCCATAAAAGAAGTCTCTTTGCAAAACCCTTGAATGATAATTCAACAGTGTTGTGCCTCAAATATAGTTCAATGGCTGTTGACCCCTACTAGGGGTTTCAATACTAGACAAAGTTAACAGAGACGAGCACAACTCTACATTAACCAGGATTCTTTGGGAGATTGTTGATGGGGACCAAGGTGGGTATTCATACAGATAGGGAAGAGTTGATGATGCCACCTGCAGAATTTCAGGTGCGTGGGAGGACAATACTATCTGATGCAAGGATGGGGAATATCATGAAATGTGTGCAAAATGTACCCTGAAAAATGTATGTGAAATATGGAAGACAAGGCAAGTGAAAAGTTTTAAGAATGGGGAGCCACATTAAGATTCTTAAGATTTTAATTTTTTTCTCCCTTTTTAAATGTAAAAACAAAATCTTTCTGATGCAAAAGCACAGGATGATTAAAAAAATTAAAAAATAGGTCATGAAATCTGAAACATTAGAAACATGGAGCATTTATTTTTCAAACATTTTTTAGGTAATGCTAATAGAAAATATTAACATAGAATGAGATATATGATTTTGGAAGACAATCATAAAATAAGGTTAAAATGAGTTGAAAATGATTTTGTATATGGTAGCAGTTTCTAGTTTTTGTTTTTATGATATTTTTGTTATTTTGATCTTGAGTCCTAAATGAAGATTTCAAAATGTGTTCTGTTGATTTGCAGAGAGATTATTGAATTATTTTTTAAGTGGTGTTGAAGGAGCTCTATATCAAGTATTATTGAGCTCTATATCAGGTATTGTCAAAGAATTTATAAATTTTATTTTTTTTTGTTAAATTTAATGATTGTATATGTTTATGCTACTGATTATTCTGGGTATACAAATGTTAATTTTTTTATTTTTATTTTTATTATCAATTTGTTTGTAACTTTGTAGTATGTTTTTGCTACCTTTGTATATAGGGTCCAAGCCTATTGGAATAACATATTATTTTATTTAGGTCAATCAAACTTTAGAAACTAAAGCAACATAATAGGAAGATTACTCATCATTTTAAATCAATTGAATCATAGAGCAACATTACTGAAAGAAAACATTTTGCTACATTCACTGTCTTCATGATGTTTCTGACCCTGTAAATTATTTTGTAGATAAAACTTGAGCATACTTTGAGGTCTATTACTACTATTCCCATTAGATCTATTAAACTCTATTAATTTTCCTCTCTATTGATCTTTAAATTTAGATTACTTTTCCAAGTTAATACCAAAGATTTGGATTCAATAAAACTGGTTTGGAACAATTTCTCCAAATAATATTGCTTAATATTTAAAAGTTAAAACTTAGATTGTTACAAAATATTCCTTTTTTTTTTATAACTCGAGCATCTTATGAGAATTCAAACTTAGTTTACTTTTGTAATTTCGCTATTATTGCTGGTAGGGAGGTATCTTTTGTCGAGCTTGAAAAATACTGAATTATTAATGTAGTCTCAGTAGAAAAATAAATTCAAAGGCTTAGTGCACCAAAAATAAGGTTGAAGAGAAGCATGACAACGTAGTATTGTGTGAAGAAAGCAAAGGTTTAAAGATGCATGTTCACTCATATTTTTAAATTCATTGAATCATTTCAGTGCAAGAAATATGAGACCACCTATTTTTTAAAATTTTCTCATGGGCTTCACACGGTTCTTTTTGTGGTACTTGTGGCCACTTCCATCACACTTAATTTTTTTAAAAATCATCATGAATGCTTTCTAGATGTTCATGCAAAATTGATGAATGCTTCAGGAAACACTGAAATCTACAATTTTTTTCTCTTTATTGGAAAAAAAAATACTTTTATTGTTAGTAGTTTACTAAATCTTAATCTTAATCTTTCATGCAAAATTGATGAATGCTTAAGGAGGAAACACTGAAATCTACATTTTTTTCTCTTTATTTAAAAAAAAAATACTTTTATTGTTAGTAGTTTACTAAATCTTAATCTTAATCTTTCATGCAAAATTGATGAATGCTTCAGGAGGAAACACTGAAATCTACTTTTTTTCTCTTTATTTTCAAAAAAATTACTTTGACTTTTAGTAGTTTACTAAATCTTAATCTTAATCTTAATCTTATTGTGCGTGATAATTGTGTGGACTTTTATCTTAAGGTTGCATTAAACTCTTATTATGTTCTTACCATACTTTTTTATTCATCATGGTTGAGTGATATTGACTCCTTTACATGATGATTGTATGGTCTATGCATGGAGCGACTAATGTCACATGTCACTTAGTTGTATGAGCTTTAGTTTGCATTGAATTCACATGGTGTACTTCGTGCGCATCATGGTTGAGTGATATTGATTCTTTTGCATCATGATTGCATGACCTTTGCATGAAAGGTCTAATGACACTTACGTCATTGAGTTGTATGGTTTTTATTTGAAGTTGCATCAAATTCCTATTGTGTACATAGTGTGTTTGTTTGTGGATCGTGGTTGAGTGACAATGTAGTTAGTTTGTTGATGATTGTATGGCTTTGTTGTGAAGGTTCTATTTACATATGTTGATTATATGGGGGTTTTAAAGGTTCTAATGGCATATCAACAAGTTTTATGGATTTTGTTTAAATGTTGCATCAAACTCCTATGGTTTGTTTAGTGTGTGTTCGTGCATAGTGAGTAAGTGATATTGGCCCTTGTGCATCATGATTATATCATTTTTTGTATGAATAGTCTAATGATGTATATGATATTAATTTGTAGGGGTTTGTATTTTAAGATTATAATGGCATATTTTTTATTTAGCATGGTTTTATTTTTAAAGTCACGTCATACTTAGATAATGTGCCTAGTGTGCTTATTCATGTGTCATTGTAAAGTGACCTTGTATCTTGTACTTTATGATTATATTGCTTTTTGTGAGAAAGGTCCAATAATTGATTGATTTTGATGGTTTTCGTTTAAAATTTGCATGAGTAAGTATATGCATTTTTAAAAGTATACATGTGGTTGCAGACAATGACTCTTGTGCATGATTATTATGAGTTTTGTGTGCAAATTTCAATGATTGTGACTGGCTTATGAGACAAATGCAAATTGTTCCTTAATATGTATTTGAGTACTACAAAGTGCATTGTTTTCTTGTTCATTATAATTGATGACATTGACTACGTGTAATTGATTTATATAGCTCTTTTATAAGTGCTTGAAGAGATATAGTATCTCATTGATACTTATATCGTGCATCCTAGTGCCACTCATGGTTTAGAGTTAGATAGCATCAATTATATGGATATTGTGCATCAAACTCCCATGTCATTCCTAGTATTGTTATTCATGCATCATATTAAATGGCACTGACTCTTACGTCTAATGGTTATAGTGGATTGTGACATGTATGGCGTGTATTGGAGTTGAATGGCATATATAGCATAGTGGGTACAATGAATACAATTGTGTTTGTGTGAAGCTTGCATGACGATCGGTCTATATAAGGGTGAATGGAATATATATAATAGTATGAACAATGAGTACCATCATGTTTTTGCTAAGCTTGCATCATGATTGGTATGCTTGTTTAGAGGACATGGTTAATGATATTCACTCATGCACGATGATTTAATGACTTTTATGTGGAGGGTCTAAGGACATCTAATGCCATCACATTGTATATATTTTGAATGAAGGTCATAATGTCTGTATCATGTATTTGCATGGGTTTTTCTTGAAGTTTGCATCAAACTCATATGGGTGTATATTGTGCTTGTTTATGCATTGTGGTTGAGGACATGGACTCTTCTGTTGAAGGTTTGAATGGAAATGTCATTGATGTATGGATTTTATTTGAAGATTGTATTAAAGTTGTAAGGTGATCCTAGTGTGTTCATGTGTCATGGTGGATTGATTAATTCTAATTAAGATGATTATACGGATTTTGTGTGAGGATTATAGTGAAATTCACTCTTGTGCATGATATGATTATATGGATCTTGTGTAAAGGGTTAAATGCCATGTCATCAAGTTATATGGGTTTTGTTTGATGGTTGTTCTAAATTCTTGTGGTGTACTTGTTTTTGCATCATGATTGAGTGACATTGACTTTTAGTAGGGTGCATGTATGCTTTTTGTGTAAGAGTATAGTTACATATGTCATTGAGTTATTTTATTTTTGTTTAAAGTTTACATAAACTCTCATTGGTGTGCTTAGTTGGTTCTATGGATTTTGTATGAAGTGTTTGGTGGCATCCACTCGTGTATGATGATTATATGAATTTTGTATTGTATAGCTTTTGTTTGATGGTTATACCAAAATCTTATTATTGAGTGCATGACGTCCTTATTCATATACGATGGTTGAGTGACATTGATTTTTATCATGGTGATTATGTGGCTTTTGTGTGAAGGGTATAGTGACATGTCATTGGGTCATGAGTTCTTAAAATCTTGTATCAAGTTTTTGTGGTTAGTGACATGACTCATGCAACGATTGCATATTTTTTGCATAAATGGTTTACTGACATGTCATGAGTTGTATGGACATTTTTCCAAGGTTGCATTATATTCTATGATATGCATAGTGTGTTTGTTTATGCATCATGGCTGAGACATCAACTATCTTATGGATGATTATTGTACAAATTTTGCATAAAAGGGTCTAATGTCATATACATCATTAAGTTGATGGGCTTTTCAAAGGTCCTAATGGGACAAATGCTATTGAGTTGTAAGGGATTTTTTTTAAGGTTTATTAAATTCTATGGTGTGTTTAGTATGAGTTTTCATCATCCAAGTTGAATGACATTATATCAAGTATGCATGTGTGGATCTTATTTGAAGGCTCTCATAATTCACTGGGTTGTATGCAATTATGGAATAATTGAATAGCTAGTTTGAATCCAACTACTATAGAGTGATAAGTGTCATCGTGCATTTGGATTAATGACAATAATGTATAAATATATTTATAGATTTTTTAATTAATGGGTCGAATGACATGTATGTAATTAATTCATGTAATGTGTCAGTTTGTTTATAGGTTTATAAAACATTAAGGTGTGCTTATTCGTGTACTATGGTTTGGTTAATTTAACCCTTGTTTTTTATGGATCCCTTAATCAAGATTTTATTAGTTTATTAAAGTAAATGTTTCAAAGGTTTATAAAACATTTTTGGCCTCTAATTGAGTTCGTAAAAGTCTTGTAAACCCCAAAATATATTTCCACACATTTTTATGTCTTCTCCTTTATCCTAGTATTTTCTATTGGTTTTAAAAACCATCGTCATGAATAACCCTATCAATCTTTGGTAGAGTTATCGAAACCATCCTAAGCTCGAATAGAACCCCACCCTTGGAAGTTTCAAAGTCTTTTTTGTTTTGTGTTGTCTCTTGGGAGCTAATGAGGTTCTCACAACCCCCTTGGTCTCTAACAAGGTTTTCAAAACTTTTTAACTTCGACCAAAGCACCACTTTGAAAAATTGAGAGCTTATTTGTTTGAAACTGATGTTAGGACTCAACAATGTTTTCACAACCATCTGGATTCATGATAAAAAAGTAGTAACTTTGCAAATGTTTGGTCTTTTTATAAATGGGATTCTCAGAATCTTGCAAGAATGAACTTTTTTAATAATAAGAGAATAGGTTTTGAGACCCCTTACCAGAACAAACAACAATAAGTTATTGATTTGAAGAGAGTTTGTGAGTTTATGTGCTAGTAGATCTTTGAATTTTTTGGATTTTGAGATTTTTATGTAGATCAAGACCAAGGCTCTATGAAGGAGTGTTGATATTTTTAACCCCACAATTAGATTTATGAAATTTTAAAAAAATATGTTTAGAGTATTCGGGTGGACTTTTGAAATGCATTAGCAAAAAATATATGTATGTGGTTTTCAATTATTTTCTCAAAGTTAGTTTGTTTTTATTTAAGTTCATGTTTATTTCAGCTATACATTGTAAGTTATGTCAAATACGTGTCAAACAAATTAAAAACTTGAATTCATTCGTTTTGTCATTTGTGGTAGTATAAGGTGAAGCCAAGACAAAATATTATGTGATAAAAGAAAGGTCTTTCAAATGCTTTGTGAGGGAAAGAAAACACTCAAGTATTGTGAGGTAACAAAAACAAGAAAAAATTAGGAGATAATGAATAGTCAAGGGGCCAAGTAAGGAAGAAAAAATGATTTTGGGTATAACAAGTGTTGATTTTTTGCTTCTGTAACTCACTGGATTGAATTTGACATCTTTTAGTTTTTTTTTTCTAGTTTGTCAAACCTCAATTAATTGAATTGCATCAAATGGTATTTAAACCAAGGTTTGATTGTAGAGATAGCTAATATGGCTTACAAATGATAGGGTTGGAGAGAAGGGCCTAGAGGTGTAGAACCAGAGCTTGCAGAACTAGAAGTAGTGTAGAAGCAATTTTGAGGTCTGACAGTGTCATTGGATGCCATGGAGTGACAAAGGAGAGGAGTTCATATAGAAGACATTAGTGAAGATGAGGAATAACATGTTGTAGCAGGTGAAGAAGTGATTCATCCTACATCTAATGATGTTGGGCATTTGAATTTGATTGAGTAAAGATTTATAATAAGCTATGATGATCACTATTAAGCTCAAATAGATGACCCAAGAGAAAATGTCTCTAACAAACAAGCACACAAACAACTGTCGCTAATGTGATCCTTCGGAAGCTTAATTTTATAATTCAATTTACTAGTTCCATTTTTTGTTGGAGGCCACGTCAGTTGTTAGGTCACATAACATGACTTGGCATCTATAAGCTAAAACAAATAAATAATTACCAATTTAATTCCTAGGACTTTCAAATGTTGAGACTTCCTAATGCCATCATATACCCACTAGTTGAAGATCTTTCAAGAGTCAAACAACAATTGACTACTCAAGGTTATGATGCCTATCGAATCATTAAGACCACCCGAGCATCTTAATGCTCACAAGCTTTGCTAATGAATCTACAAAACTATCAATGTTTTAAAATTTCACCTTCCCATCTTCCTCCATGTCTCAAACAAAATGGAATTAAACATCAATGTTCTTCATTGTAGAATAGAAAGTAAGTTCTTTTACAAGTAATGACTCCATTGTTGTTAATCATCTATGCATCAAGGCCAACATATTTTAATTTTTATCTAAGCCAAATTTACTTCTTACAAGCTTTAGTGGCTACCTTATACTCTACACTTCATGGAAAAATATATGATTTGTCTTATACTTACCTAAATGATAGTACTTCCAAACATCATGAATAAATATTCGCTACTGGATGTTTTAATTTGAATATCATTTGTCCAATCTAAATCCATATATACCATCCAAGATTAACCATAAATTGGCTCACTACTCCAATTGCTTGAGAAATGCTTGACCTCTTACAAACTATAGCATACATCAAACTACCAAGAGCACTTGCATATGATACTTTGGTCATTTCATCCATTTGAGGAAGATATTTTCGACAATCCTCCATAAATAACTTCATTCCTTATAAATTAGGAACCACCAAGGATCTGCAAATTTTCATGCTAAATATTTGCAACATTAAGTTAATGTACTTGCTCTAGCTTAACCCAAGCTTTTTATTGTCTCTATCTCTTCTCTAAACCAATAATGTACCTAGCTATACATTGATATTTCATATAAAATTGTACTAATAACTAATAGCTGAAGTCATTAAATCAAACCTTGACCATTCTTTAAGAGAAATATATTATCAATATACAACAATTATGAGAATGTGGCTATTATCAATTTTATAGTAAGGTATTGAATGGATGTCATATTTGCTACAACTGCCTCTACATACGTCACTCATACCTATAGCCTCTTTTATAGTCCTAGACTCATCAATGTTAGTAATCAAAATAAGAATGCGTCTTGAATCTAACAATGAATAACCAACCTTTTTCCATTTCTATGTAACACTTATGGACGTCTTCACTAGTTGGAAGATATCAACTACCTCTTTTTCTTTCTCGTCTTTAAAGGAAGGTTTCATATATTTGAAAGTCACTTTTGTTGTAGAGAACCTTCTTAGCCACTTGAACCCAAAGATTCTTCCCTTTCACACCAATAGTATATCTAATGAAGATGTTTAACTAACTTGATCCCAATTTAGACCTCTCTCATTGACACGTGTCCATATGCCTCACAACCAAATAATATGAGATGTATCATTGAAGGCTTCTTTCCTAACTACACCTCCATGGGTAGCATATAAACAAGTGGTTGGTATATGAGATATGTTGATTAGATAGTAAGAAGTGGCTCCAATTTTTGTCCAAGAACAACACCACTTAGTATTGTCTATTGTTCTATTCATTCTCTATATAAATCCATTTTGCTAAGGGTTGTATAGAGTTTTCTCACACCTCTTAATATTTTACTTTACACAACTTTTCATTTAATCTCAAGAAGTGAAAGATATTTCAATAGAAGTTACAAATTTGTTCAATGAATTTCAAGACATTGATAATGTACTAGAAGGTTTACCACAAACGAGAAGAATAAGTCATCAAATGGATTGAACACCATAAGCTAGTTTGCCAAACAAGGTAGTGCACATAATAACTTCTACATGAGTTGAAGAATTGAATAGAAAAGTACAAGAATTGTTGAAGAAAGATTTGATCCAAGAGAGCCTAATTCAATGTGTAATTTAGCTCATGCACCAACAATGTATCAAATTTTTTGACGTACATATTGTAGATGAGAGAAATAGGCGATCTACCTTTTTAGATCTTTTCAACGCACACGCACACGCACGCGCACGCGCACGCACACGCAAAAAATCTAATCTAATAACCCACACATGCTTGCAAATGGATTTCTGATTCCATTGCCCTCCTATCTACACACACAAACACAAAAAAAAAAAAAAAAAAAAAATCTAATCTAATAACCCACACATGCTTGCAAATGGATTTTTGATTCCATTGCCCTCCTATCTATCAAGGTCTTGTTCTCAATAATGGATGCTCTTAGAAGCACATGTACAAGAAGCTATGAAGAACGAAGATTAAGAGATGAATGATAAAAAAGATGCCAAAATGTCTGTAATCGAAATATTCTTATCATTATGTAATCCTAAATGGATAAGATTGTTTTCTTCTTTCCTACTTCAACTTATTTACCATTTTTCTAGAAACAAGGTTATTTGTAGTTCCCCCTTTAGTAATAATATTCTATACCTTTCTTTGGCACTTACATATTGCTCTAAACAAATTCTTCCTTTGATTTGGTTCACTATCTTCATTGAACAAGACTCTTCTAGTGACTAACAATGTCTCTTCTTTCAACATTCTCTAATTGTGAAGATTTTGTATTCCCTTCAACATGTGCAACTCTTGCATTATTTTTAGACCTCCTATTTGTCATTCCTTGATCATGAGGACAGACATAGGCTTTATGCCCCTCTTATCCACATTGAAAACAAGTTTCTCAAAAGCATCCTCTTCCAAATCCTCTACTTGATATTCTACTTCCTCTTGAAATTTAATCATGGGAGAAATATGAATCATCTTTCAAAAAATAAACTATTTTATTTTATTATTATGTTTTAAATTTTGATTATTACCATATTCTTCATTTTTTTATTTTTCTAATTTTGATCCTCATTCTGACCTCTAAATGATCTCCTACCTATCCTTCAACCATGACCTCTTTTTGTTTATTTTCAAATCTCTTGTTTAGTTTTTCTTCAACCTTTAATGTAAATTCATATGCATCCCTCATGGTGCACATTCTCACTAAACTCTATCTATAGATAGTATATCACTACGATCTGGTGCAACCCTCCTGGAGGGCTTCATCCCAGGATGGCCTCCTATGCTGAGCACTATATGAAGATTCTTGATGGGGTCATTGTGTGTCCTTCATACCAGGCCTACCGATGGAGTCACTCTCCGTATTTCTTTGGGGTCTTTCAGAGTTGGCTCTCACCGGCTTCGCATCCAGACAGATCACCACATTAACAGGGCTGACCGGATCTGCTACCTTTGCACCTTGTTGGAGACTGAGTCCGAGGCACATTTTATTTTCGGATGTCCCATTTACTATGAGATCAGAGGGACATTCTACTGCCTGCCCAGAGAGTGCAAGGGATCAGAGGGACATTCTACTGCTTGTTCAGAGAGTGCAGTTCCCTTGCCTCCTTCAGATACACTGATCATCGGTGCCTTGCTCTTTATCTTCAGGAGACCACACGGCTTCGGGATTCCACCCTCCAGCTTATGTTCCCGTCCAGCTAGAGATCTGATCATCTTATCACATCCTTTTTCAGTTCGACGTCTCCTGCCCGCGACACGAAGCGCCCTCTCGGTCCTCCTTCTTTTGGACACACCAGACTTGTGAGACCTCATAGTGATCGTAAAGATCACACTCTGCAGCATCACTCCACCACCAGTGTTACTTAGAGATGGTCCGGGGCTCCTAGTCTCGGATCGTATCCTTCGGTGCTTGATTACTTCTCGCCCAGAAAGAGCCTCTAGGCGTTCTCCCTAGTTCTTCTATTTTTTGTTTTCTGCTTTCTTGTTTTTGTTCTTTCCTCGGACACCGTTTGGTGCTCCTGTTGTTGGTTGTTTTGCTCTCTGTGTTCTCAGTCCCTTAGACCCTTGGTGGTCTCTTGTTGGACATTGATAATTTATCTTATCTTATCTCAGATACTAAGTTTTAATGCATTGATGTAACGAGCTACTTCTTCTTTATTAGCTTCAACATGTCTGACTATAAGCAAGAATCTATGAAATTATTTAGTGTATTCTTTCATAGTCCTTTGGTTTTTAAACTCAACATTTTCTTTAGCAAATTAGGCTCATAATAATATACTTGAATGAATTGCCTTTTCATTTCTTCTACCATTCTTTCTCACCTTGTGAACTTTTCTTAAACTTGTTTCCTATTAGTTGTGGTTGGAAACATTAATTAAATGTTGGTCTTTGTTATTAAATTCATTCAACCTACATTTAAAATCAAATAAAAGTGAAAATTAAATTAAAAGATTGCTTTGGTTGATTTTTGATAGTTTATCAATCATGGATGCTTTTGCATAAAAATTGTTTAATTGAACTGCTATTACCTTACGCTTGATAATGGTGGTGATGCAATGTGTTTTGGATAAGTCAGTCAATGGTTGATGTAATAACATGACACTACAAGACATATCAAGATCAATCATGAAAACACAATTGTATGTAGTTTGTTGTACCATAATATTCAAATCTTAAGACTCTCAAGGATTGGGAATGATCCCAATAATGCTTGTGTTAGAACTAGGAACATAGATATATTTTTGAAAAAGTGGGATTGAGCTTCATAAAAAGTTACCGATTTATTGCTTGTGAAAAGAATAAAAATGATTCTTGAGTAAGCCCAATTAATATTGAACATATTATCAAACTATACATTAAGTGTAATATAAATTTGATGTTTGTTGAGTGTGCTTACCATTAAATGGAAAAATCCCATATTAATTTGAAATGTTCGAGAGCTAATTTTAAACATGAACACATATTGAAATGTAAATGGAAAAATCTCATATTGATTTGAAATGTAAATGGAAAAATCTCATATTGATTTGGAATGTTCAAAGGCTAATTTTAAACATGAACCTATATTTAAATGTAAATGAGAAAAAACCCATGTTACATTGAAAAAAGCTTAAAAATATGTTCCCTGATTTCTACTTTTTGTTTTTTGTTTTTTGTTTTGCTTTTAAGTTTAGGTTTAGTTGTGCTTTACTACTATCTATATAATTATAATGTTATGTTATTCAAAATGGGTGCAAGGATCATGTAGATAGAAAAAAAATTTAAGTTAATTTGCAAGAAAGTATAACTAAATTTGTTTATAAAAGACATTATTTTAGAAAGAAAAAAATGAACATGAATAGATATATCAAAGACTAACTTTACAAAACATGAATCTACATAGTGATAGCGTTTTCCTAGATATATCTATATGCATCATTTTTTTTTGTATGAGATTTGAAAACATTTGGCTCGAACAAGTAGCTAGAATTTACTTGCTTGGATAAAAACAACATTGGATGTACATTTATTGTTGCATTTTTTTCCACCACAAAAAATAACATACAAAGAGATTTAGGTAAATATAGAGATGCGCTAAAAATATTTTTAGCTGTGCAAAAATCCAAAAAGCTTCATGGAGACAACTTGTCATCTCTTTGCAAAGGTAATTAATGTTAGATTAGACTGAAAGCTAATCTCCCAAGAACACCTGCATGCATGACAGTTACAAGACAGAAGCAAAAGACAGAAAGCTATGGCGGCCAAAAGGCCAGAGACATCGAATCCATGTTGAAAGAAAAAGCCTTCTATATTATCAACAACAGAATACAATACAATCTCAGTAAGGAAATACAAAGCGGCGAGTCCTTATAAAAGGATACCGAAACCCTAAAAGGGAAACCCTAAAGAAATAAAAAGCTGCCTAAGTATAACTTAAGCAAAGAGTAGATAGACTAATAATTAAATGAATTAATTATTAGCTAAACTAAGACTACTCTAACACCCCCCTTAAGTGTAACTTAGGGAGAAGCAAAACAGCTAAACTACTGTAGAAAGCAGGAAAGATGGGTCCCGGCAACAAGGCCTGATCAGGTACCCAAGTACAAGAAATTAACTAGATGAAGGAAACTAAGCCTTCGATCTAGGGAAAGTCCCAGAGAGAGGAACAAGAAAGAGCAAGAAGCATCTCCGAAGCATGAAGCTGAAAACTCTGTCAGAAGAGACTGCTGGAACCCCCACTGAAGTGCATGACCAGGTAGAGAAGACAATGTTTGAAGAGCTGATCAATCGAACCAGGAAGCAATCGAACCAACATGTGAACCCCCCCATAATGCTGAACTGGGAGAGGTGACAGGAACACTGAAATGCAATGCCAGAAACATCTGCAGAAGAAGAACTAGGGACACCAACAGTGCAACAGAAGTACAAACAAAGGATAAAGGGCGGTGTCACAGACACACAGCATGGGCTAATGTCGTGGAAGGTACGCTCACTTGACAAAGGTGGATGCGCCTAAACGGCATAAGCATCATAACCCCCATGACACTTTATAACTGAGTGCGAGTACAAAAACACAAAAGGTGTACAAGATCTTAGAAATGCAGAAGTAGGCACTTTATCTCAGTGCGTTTACAGAATAAAGATGCATCAGAAGAAGCATACAAGCTCAGAAGTTAGA
>MU223182.1:409234-424345 GCA_018584345.1 Thuja plicata | reverse complement strand
TGGGCGGTGTGGCCCGGTGGCAGGGAGGCTACGGGCGGCGCGCCCCCAAAGCGCCAAATTTTATTTAAAAAATGATTTTAAAAAAAAAAAATTTCTCGAAAACCGTGCCCGTACGACCTTGGAAGGCCAAGAAATTTCTCCCCGAGGCTCTGGTGTCCAAATCGGACGTGCCTTATATGGATTCTGGGGTTTTTGGGCCTTCTGGACGCAACCGTGAGGTCGGTTTTGGTCCAAAGTGCCTCAAAAAATAAAGACCCCCCAGAACCAATAAGAACAACCAGAAAAACCTCTAAAACCCTCTGTGCTTCAACGAAGACCAAACAGTGAATAGCAAGCGAGCTCTGATACCATGTTAGATTAGGTTGAAAGCTAATCTCCCAAGAACACCTGCATGCATAACAGTTACAAGATAGAAGCAAAAGACAGAACAGAAGACAGAAAGCTATGGCGGCCAAAAGGCCAGAGACATCGAATCCATGTTGAAAGAAAAAGCCTTCTATATTATCAACAACAGAATACAATACAATCTCAGTAAGGAAATACAAAGCGGTGAGTCCTTATAAAACGATACCGAAACCCTAAAAGGGAAACCCTAAAGAAATAGAAAGCTGCCTAAGTATAACTTAAGCAAAGAGTAGATAGATTAATAATTAAATGAATTAATTATTAGCTAAACTAAGACTACTATAACAATTAATGTAAACAATAGCAAATAATTTTATTGCTTAATAAAGGTATGTTGTCCATTCAAAAAGCAACTTGGGTCTTAATACTAATTCAATTTTATTGATAAATACCATAACTCCAACCAAGCTATTTAAAGAGAGACAAAAATCAAAAGACCAACTAGATAAATACCCTGATTTATCTATACTCAAAACATCAACTTCTCATATAGTATTTATATTCAATTAATACTCAAAATGTGACTACAATTTCTTACGATGGTTAAAAGGTTTCTCACAATTGATGTTTGGTTTGCATAAAGATGCAATCCAACTTTCTTCACAATGAATCATGATTCACAAATCACAACGCATGACAAATCTTTTCAACATTTTAATCATGGGACCATAAAAATATTACATAATCATAATACAATATAAATCTTTCTAACAATCCATTTATGGGACCATAGAAATATTACATAATCATAACGCAACATAAATCTTTTCAATAAACTTGTTAGGAATACTCATTTCTCAAGCTTTGTTATCATTTCCTTAATCAATGTGATAGCCTTAATGAAAAATTTAATCCTTTTCAAATATTCTTCATTAATCATACCCTCTAATAGCAAAACTTCACCGATGATTGCTATCTATTTGGAACAAGTGCTCTGGGTCTGCCGCTCTACAACTTGCTCAAATTGATTGAGCGGGTGACAACCAACTTGGTCCTCCGTACGTGGGGGGTCTTTAATGTGCCTATATGTAACAAGGCATTATGGGCACAACATCAAGTGGTAGAAGTGCCTCTTCTATAGCTAGAAGTGAGGAGAAGGTGAATAAAACCTCCAGGCAAGCGCTGGTTGGACTTTCCGTCTGCAAGGATGGCGCTAGGTTCATCGGCAAATAATAGGAAGATAATAGAGTCGACGTTGGACCAGGAGGTAAGGTTTCTGCCTCCAGACACTTTGTCATTTCTCCTAATGTAGATATGTCTGATGTGATTAGGGTGGAGAGGAGTAGGCTTAGTGAAACTCCTATTTTTCTTGCCACACAAGATGTCGATAAAATCCCTTCCCGTGTATCTATGAATAACTGGTTTCATTAGGTTTGGGGTATAAAATTAGGGTTTAAATTTTCATTGTGCAGAATGTTACAAAAAAGTTTATTCATTATTTTTTCTATGACTCAGCCACTTAGAAGGATGTGGTTAATAAACAGTTCTAGACTATTGGATCCTACAATTTTTCATGTCCTAGGTTGGTCAAGTAATGCCAATTTTGAGGAGATTATGGCACTGTTGTGCCCTAGATGGCTAACCATTAGACGTATACCTCCATTTCTTTGGAATGTCTTGCCAGAAGCCCTAGACTCATTGGGTAAATTCATTCATGTTGACCAATCTAATATCATGCTCCCACATGGACGCTAGAGTGTTGATCTCCGTTAAACCTAGAGTAGATATTCCGAACAATCTAGTATTTGATTTGGAGGATGGTTTGTTTTCATGTCTCGTTGAATTTCTGGGTGGAATGAACTCGTGTTTCCAATGCAATAGGGACAGCCAAAGGAGAAGGAAGTGCCCTCTATTGGCCTCTAAAGCTAAACCCCAATTCTCTTCCAAAGCTGGGGTCAAGCATAGCCAACTTGTAACCCTTGATTCTGATCAATCATCCTCACCTAGAATGTGGATTGATGATCCCACTCTTAACCCTGTCTCTATCTCAGTTGATTGCACCACATATGACCCTAACCCTATAAGTGTAAGCCTTGAGAAACTCTCTCTCTCTCTCTCTCTCTCTCTCTCTCTCTCTCTCTTGGAGGAGCCACGAAAGACAACAAATAATGGGAGGGAATGGTAGTAAGAATCTACTAGTGCAAAAAAGTAAGAGCAAACATAATTTTAAGAATGCCTAGCAGTGGACTATGGACAGGATTAGGAGGAATGATGGACCCTTCAAGAGAAGGAGAGGGAATATTAGTGAAAAAATTGTTGACCACACCCCCTCCTGATAATTTTCTCCAAGGAAGAAGAGACATTAAGGAGGGAATTGCTAGGGGGGGTGAGGAAGAAAAAGGAGAGATTGGGGATAGTAAGTGTCGTCGGGATGACATGGATATTACAGAAGGGAAAAATGTGAAAAGAGTCAATGATCCCTCCAATAGAAGTTGTTTGCATGACTATGATCTAATAGTCATTCCAACAACCCCCATGTTCCCCCCTGTGCTTGCCCTTTCCCAGTCCCTCTAACCACTCGCACCTTAATATCCCTTATGGGTTGGAGGAAGTTAGCAACAGGGGGGGGGGGGGGGNGGTTGGAGGAAGTTAGCAACAGGGGGGGGGGGGGTTGGATGTTTCTATATTATCTCAAAAGTCTGACCTATTCCTTAAAGAGGAAAGAGGTTTACAATAAAAGTGGTGTGAATAAGGATTGGGCCATCATCCCATTTGTTGATAGTCCCTGACAAGTAAAGTTCAGCTTTAACAAAATCAAGAGGAAGCCCAGGGTAACTAACTCCCCCACTAAATTTGATAACCATGTAGAAGGAGGAGACATCATTGGACCCAAGGAAGGCAAGAGGAAAAGGGGAAGACCTATAGGGCTAGTTAATAAGGAGACCAAAAGCATTCACAGTAAACAACCTGCCTAAATGCTACTCAAGCTTTAGGACTAGCATCGATTCTTCTACATAATTTCTATGGACATTAAAATTGGAAATATATAGTACAGAGGTTCCTGAGAGTCAACAAGGGGTTTGAGTTTTTTATGCCTCAAGAAGTTAAAGCAACCAACTTCACACTTGAAATCTCCCTGAAATGTATTTGGAGAGAAGCTACTGCCTACTCTACCACACATAGTAGAGGGAGAGGAGACAAATCTATTCTCAACGGCTCTAATTGGGCCAAACTTGTCTCTAAATGGGGGACATCACCATGTAATAGGGAAATATGGCTTGTCTTTGACTACAAAGGCAGAGAATTTGGGATATGTTCCGTATATGCTTCTAATGATTATAAGGAAAGAACAAAGTTATGGAAATGACTGTATCAACTAGAGGATGTTCCCTGGATCCTGGGAGGAGATTTTAACATGGTAGTGAACTCTCAGGATAAGTTGGGGGGTAATAGATTGGATTGGAAGGGAAGTGAACAGTTTTGTTTAGAACATGATGATAGGAAAACACAGGCTTCTTGACCCACTTAGTGGTTGCAAAGATGAACACAAAGACATTTGGTATACTTGGTGTAATTTTCAGCAGGGAGGCAAAAGGATCTATTCTAGGTTGGACAAATTTTACTTTAATCACGTCTTTTTCAACTGTCAAAAGGATGATGTTGGTAGATTGGTTAAAGTAATCCCCTGTACATTGTTGGACCATCACCCCATCTCTGCTAGATTCATTGCTAGTGGATCTATTGTTAGAAGGTGCCCTAAAGACAAATCCTTCTGCCTTAACACCTCCTTGTTGGATGAGGTGAAAATCAATAATGTTGTATATATGATCATATGGTACAACAGAGAAATAGTGAAACACAGTAGTGCAAGGAGTAGATGGGCCAAGAATACCTCAAGTTGGAAAACCTTATTTCAAACCGTTGGGGGGAAAGAGCTAGGGATGTAAGGTGGATAAAAGGAAAACTTCAAGATAATCTCTCCAGGGCAGAAGATGACCTTCAAGATAATCCCTCTTCTAAAGAGGCTACTTCTAAATTGGCAGAGTCGAAAGATGCTCTCAGAAGATTGCAAAATGATAAGCTCGTAGGAGTCAAAATCAGATCTAGGATTAAGTGGGTGGAACATGGAGATAGAGGCTCAAAATTCCTTTTCAAGCTCCTTAAGAAAAAAGAGACCAAGGTCAAGATTGAGGAGATTTGGGAAGAGGTGGCTAAAATAGAGGACCAGTGGAGTATTATCCAAGATTTTGCACAATTCTATCAGAAGTTATTCACCTCTGAGGACAATGGGGTAGAGATGTTAGGAGCTAGAAATAAAATAAGGCAAATTGTTCCTATTAGATTGTGGGAAGAATATTCAACCCTACTCAAAAAACCTATCAATTTAGAGGAGGTCAATGGTGCCATATAACAAATGACACTAGATAAGGCCCCTGGACTGGATGGTCTGCCTATAGAATTATGTAGGAAAAATATGGATTGGATTGGGCAAGATCTGCTAGAAGTGTATAAGGAAGTTTTTAAACAAGGAACATTAGGAGGTGAGATCAATAATGGACTTATAAAACTCATTCCCAAGGAAGGTGATAGGTACTTAATAAAAAATTGGAGACTAATCACACTCCTTAATGTTTCATACAAGATTTTGGTGAAAGCCTTGGCCATTAGACTTAAAGAGGTGCTTCCCAAGATTATAAACTACAACCAGACTGGGTTTGTTAAAGGAAGGTACATTTTGGAGAACTTGGTTACATGTTGGGAAGCCATGGAGTGGGCTAAAGAAAACAATAAACAAGCATGTATTCTTCTACTAGACTATGAGAAAGCCTATGACAAGATTGAGTGGGGTTTCGTCTATTTGATGATGGAAACCTAGCACTAGGTTTCCAAAAGAATTTGTTAAAATGGTCCAAACTTTAATGAATGCTGCTCTAGCCATAGTAGAAGTAAATGTTGTTAGGTCAGATAGTTTTGAGTTGACTAGATCCATTACGCAAGGTTGTCCTCTTGCTCCAGCTCGTTTGCAATAGTTGTTGATGTAGTAAGATATATGATCTTAGATGATTTGCTCCTACCAAGGGTTAGGGGAATTAAAATTCTAGAAGGTAAAGAAGTTACCAATGTGCAATTTGTTGATGATACAACATTATTACTAAGGCTAGAGGTTGAGAATTTGATTGCCTTTATGAAAAAGATCAATTGGTTTTGCACAACCTCAGGTAGTAAGATATCAATGGAAAAAACCATCTTCTTAGGATTGACAAAGGAACCTTTGCTTTGGCTATCCTAATGGAATTTTAGATGGGAGGGGCCAAACTACCAAGTCAAATATCTTGGCATTCCATTCTCCATAAACCAAAATATGAAAACAATGTGGGATTGGGTAAAGCATAGAGTAGAAAAGAAATTGAACAAATGGTAGCCAATACCTATCCATGGCAGGAAGAGTACAAGTTTGCCCAAAAAAATTATCTTCCTATTTAATTTATTACTCCTTAGCATGTCTTTTTGTCATTATCAACTCAATTTTCTCAAAAAAATTGTAAGGGACTATTTATGGTCTGTTGGCAGGGGTAACAAAAAGGGACATGATATAAGATGGGAATGGTGTACCATAGAAAAGAAAAATGGAGGAATAGGTCTGAAAGATCTAAGACGCCGAGGAATTTATCATGCCACTAAGTCGATTGTGAAATCTATGGAGGGAGATGAACAATGAAAAATATTGATCAAAAATAATATAATAAGGGGACATCCTAAGAAAGGCATAAAATGGCTAAGCTTTCCATTAAATGACATCCTTGCAATAGAGATTGAGTTCAAAGTGCATGGATCAGTAGTGTTCAAATCACCATGGAAAGGACGAGACTAAATAAAATAGTTTATTACTGATAATAAGGTGGTTCATTGCAATAATATGATCTGTGGCAACATATCTATCTAGTGGAATCTAAAATCCAAAGAAAAACCTCTTGCATTCCTGTAAGGGTGCTCGACTAGGTTGTGGAATGAAAAAGGAATTTCCTATATGTCTGATATTATTCAGAATGAAACACTCATTGGCTGGGAAGACCTGAAAGTTAGTTATGACCTGCCAAAATATCAGTATAGGACATTCTTTGTTTTGAAAGATGCTTGTGAAGACCTTAATATTCCTAAAGACTACTATGTGAACAACAATTGCCACTTCCTCTTTAGATGGTCTGATGGTACCTTGCTACCCAAGATCAAGTCTAAAAAATTGTATGGCCTCCTTACTAATGATAATTCCATCCTTTCCCATGTGAACACCTATTGGAATCTTTGTCTTGAGTCTGATGAGTGGTCCAAAATCTTTTACAATCTATGGTCTTTCCTTGCAGAGCCAAAAGTAAAATGCTTCCTATGTTGGCTCCTCTTGCATAGGCTTCCTTTCAATCTCCCTAGTGGTGACCCAAGTATATGTAGTTACTGTAAACTCCTAGAATCAGTTATCCACATCTTTTTTGATTGTCCATTTTCTAAAGAGATGGAAATTTTTTGTTTTTTCTCACAGTATTGATGTCTCCTTACTTGAGATTTTATCTGGTAGTATTAAAGGTCTAAAATAGTATTTTAATAATTTATTTTCCCTTCTCTCCGCCTTAATCATGTGGCACATATGGAAATTAAGGAATGATAATGTATTTGGTGGATTATCCAGGAACCTTACTGAGTCTCTCAAGAGACTAATATTTCATAAAATTGATATGCAGGCTACAATTGTCATAAAGTTAAAGAAAAGAAACTGGAGGACATGTTCAAAGATGGCATGGTAAGGCTTGGCTATTGGGAAGTCTCTCATGGCTTCACTTGGACGCGGAAAAATAAGGAGCTTACCCCATTTGAGACAACTCTTCATGATTTTATGGAAGAATTAGAAGAACAAGGGAAAAAGGAGAGGCAACAGAGGGCTCAAGCAATCAGAGTTGTTCCACTTGCTATTGTACCAGGAGCAACTGTACCTATAGCAGAGATTTTGAGGCACCCCTATGAGTAGCAAATAAAGGATGATAGGATCCTTAAATAGATGGAAAGTTTTAAGGGCTTGATGGCGTCATTCCCTCGTAGGGAGGGAGACATAATATGATAACTTATGATGCATAGTTTCTCCTTTTTTGTATATGTGGTAACTTGGCAACATGCAATGATGTTCTTTTTTGAATTGTATAGTATTTTTCTTTTACAGATATAGTTGGATAGGTGTTGTTAGGCACATATGTCAATATTTGTGGTCTGATAAACTCTCGAACATGTGTTTGGTAATTTTGGTATGCTGGTATAGTCGCAGCACCTAGATGCACTAAGCTTTTTATGGAAACATATATCTTTAATAGAAAAAAAAATTCACCGGTCATAATCCTTTTCAAATCTTCTTCATCAATCATATCCTTTTATCAGAAAAATGTCAATAGTCAAATAATTATGTCACACTAGAGGTACATCAATGGCAACACAAACCATTATCGTAATAGGAAATTCAATGCATATCTTGGAATGTTAAAGGACTTGAGTCCCTTGACAAGAAACACGTTGTCAAGAGATTGATTCACTCCCTCAAAAAGAAAAATGGCATCTTTCTCCCAGAGGTTAATGCTACACACTTTGTGTTGGAAACCAGTTTGAAATGCATGTATAAAGATCCCTCATTTTATTGTACCAAACATGACAAAGGTAGGGGTGGCACTACCATTCTCATGGATAAAAAAATGGACTCGATTTGTAAAAGTGGGAGTCTCTCCTTGAAACAAAGAACTCTGATTTTTTATTAAAAAGGAAGAGCTTTTTGGTCTCTATTGTATTTATTCTCCCAATGATCATAAGGAGAGAGTGGATCCCTCGAAATATTTGTATAATCTGGAAGATATCCCCTGGATTCTTAAGGGAGACTTCAACTTGGTTGAAAACCAAGAAGATAAACGAGGAGGCAATAAATGTGAGTGGAAAGGTAATAAATCTTTCTATAGGGTTAGGCTCAAAGCCAAACTTAAAACTTTTTTATCCACTGGAGAATAGGAAAGATAAGCATAAGGACATTTGGTTCACTTGATGTAACCTCCAACAATGTAAAAAAAGAATATACAACAAACTTGATAGATTTTATGTCATTGAAGACAAATTTAGTCTTCAACATAGTAATGGAAAATTTGGCATTAAAGTTCATCCATGTACCCTCTTAGATCACCACCCCATTATGGCTTATATCCAAACCTTTACTCACAATAAGGGCAAACTTGGAAAGACTAGAAAATTCATGCTAAATGTTGATCTTCTTCAAGACAAAGATTGTTGCAATACAATAAAGTTGCTGAGAAATATCAATCTATGGATGCTTAGTGATAAATAAACAATTGAGAAATAGAATACTAACATCAATAGTTGGAAAATCATAATGCAAGCCATTTACAAGAAAATGGCCAAAGGCAGAAGGAGAATATAAATAGGTCTCAATGACAAACTGGTTGATGTAGAGAGAATGTTTCAAGAACATCCTTGCAATTAAGAAATAAATGAAGAATTGATTAGAGTGAAAAATGCATTAAGGAGGATTCAAAATCATATAATTAGAGACATTAGAATTAGATTTGAACTTAACTAGATGACAAATGGAGACAAAGTTCTAAGTTTTTCTTCAACCTCCTTAAAAGAAAATAATCCAAGGAAGGTATCACCAAAATATTTGATAGTAATCACATGGTCCATGATTAGGAAGACATTAAATCCATGCTTCAACAATTATACAGTAGCCTCTTTGAAGATGAAGATAATATGCCTAAGTTCCTAAAAGGTAGGGAATTTTGTAGACTCCTCTGCATTCGATAAGGACATACACTATAGTAATGTGGGTTTAAAAGATGCTTTTTGTTTTGCGTCAGACAGGTTTGGGGTGAGATCCCCACTTATAATAGCCTATCGGCTAATAAGGACATATGTGAAGAGGAGATTCATAATTCTATAAGAAGTTTTAAGAATGATAAATTTATCAGAGAGGATGGATTACCAACTAAGTTCTATGAGTCCAATATAGATTGGAATAGTAAAGATTTACTAGATGTGTATAAGGAAGCAAGTAGAGTTGGCTCACTGGGGCGAGATATTAATAGAGGTATTATTAAATATTGTCTAAAGATGGAGATAAGTCTCTATAAAATAACTAGAGGCCCATAACTCCTGAATGTCCCTTACAAGATTTTAACCAAGGTGCTTGCGAACAGACCGACTGATATTCTCTCCAAATTTGTTAGCAATTCCCATATAGATTTCATTAAGGGCAGATATATTTTGGAGAATCTCTTCTCTAGTTGGGAAACCATACACTAGGCAAAGATTGAATCCCAAGATACAAGTATGTTCTTATCAAATTTTGAAAAGTTGTATGAACAATTTGAGCAGTCCTTCATTACTATGACGCTGCAACCATTTGGGTTTCCAAGAAACCAGTACAAATGGATTCATATGCTTATGAAAGATGCAAAAGAAAGAATTGAAATCAATGGATCATTAACTGGGTGTTTTAAACTAGAGAGATCCATTAGATAGGCCTTCCCTCTAGACCCATCCCTCTTTTTCATATCATTATATGCATTGCATTATCTTCTTAGGGATTCTCATGTCTCCCCAAAAGTGAAAAGAATTGCTCTCCCTTGTTAGAGTAATAGACCTTTTGGGTTATTAATTAAATCATTTTGATCTAATTATTAACTCACCTATTCTCTGTAGTTGCTTAAGCCAACCTTAGGGTTTCCCTTTTAGGGTTTCGTGATTCATTTTTAAGGAATCGCCTCTTTGTATTTTATAATGCAGATATTGTTCATAATAGATTATTCTTTTGAATGTGAACATGATGCCTCTGATCTTTTGGCCTCCATAGTTTTTCTTTCTTTCTATTCTTTTGCTTCTTCCATGTGACAGGGTTATGCATGCAGGTGTTCTTGGGAGATTAGGATTTCTACCTAATCTAACATGGTATCAGAGCCATCCTGCGGCTCTTTGTTCGTGTTTTGTTGAAGTTTTTCAGAAGCAAGAAGTTTTTCAAGTTTTCAGAGTTTTTTTATGTGGATTTAGAGGTGGGCTTTGTTTTTGGTCACTTTGGGCTTAAACGAACATCACCATTGAGCTCAGAGCACCCAAAAACCCCAAAATCTATATAAAACTTGTCCATTTTGGACAACGTGGCTCTGAGGCAAAAAATTTTTGGTTTCTAGAGCCGTATGGGCAGGGAAACTGAGAAAAAAAATTTTAAAAACCATTTTTAAAGGTTTTTTGGGTGTAAAAAATAGTGTAGCTAGCATTTTTGGAATGACACTGTTAGATTAGGTAGAAATCTTAATCTCCCAAGAACACCTGCATGCATAACCCTGTCACATGGAAGAAGTAAAAGAACAGAAAGAAAGAAAAACTATGGAGGCCAAAAGATCAGAGGCATCATGTTCACATTCAAAAGAATAATCTATTATGAACAATATCTCCGTTATAGTATACAAAGAGGTGATTCCTTAAAAAGGAATCACGAAACCCTAAAAGGGAAACCCTAAGGTTGGCTTAAGCAACTAGAGTGAATAGGTGAGTTAGTAATTAGATCAAAATGATTTAATTAATAACCCAAAAGGTCTATTACTCTAACACCCCCCCTTAAGATAAGCTTAGGGAGAAGCCAAAACCTAGGAGACTACTACAAAAAGCAAGAAAGATGGGTCCCGACAACAAAGGCCTGATCAGGTACCCAAATACAAGAAATCTCTGTAAAGCGGGGAAATAGAGAAAACCCAGTGGGAAAAACGCTACCCCAAAAAGAGATGAACTAGATGAAGGATACAAAACCTCTAATCTAGGGAAAGTCCCAAAGAAAGGAACAAGAAAGAGCATGTATAGCATCTCCAAAGCATGAAGTTGCAAACACTGTCAGAAGTAATTGCTGGAACCCCCACTGAAATAGTGCATGACCAGGTAGAGAAGACAAAGTCTGAAAAGCTGATTAATCGAAGAGGTGACCTCCAAAAGTGGGAATGAATGAGTGTCTATATAGTAGATGATCCATCTCACCAAAATGCATAGGTGCCTAGCCACTGCATCCGCCTAGTACATAGGAACAAAAACTAAATACGTAGATCACTCAACTGAACCAAGGAGGCAATAGAACCACCAGGTGAACCCCCCCATAATGCTGAACAGGGAGAGGTGTGACAGGAACACTGAAATGCAATGCTAGAAACAACTACAAAAAGAAGAATCAGGAACACCTAGTGTAGAAGAAGGTACAAGCACAGGATAAAGGGCGGTATCTAAGCACTAGAAATGATCTTCTAGACACATAGCATAGGGCAAATGTCATTGAAGGTACACTCACTTGACATAGGTGGATGAGCACATAAGGCAAAACATCATAACCCCCCATGGCACTTTATAACTGAGTGCGAGTACAAACAAACAAACAAAGGTGCTCAAAATCCCACATATGCAAAAGCGGGTACTTTATCTTAGTGCGTTTACAGAAAAAGGAATGCTACAAAAGAGAAGTATACAATGCTCAGAAAGACAGAAAGAAGAGTGAGCCAGAATAATAGAGGAAGAGATCCTAGGAACTGTAGAACCCAAGTAATCCACCAGAGTGTGAAAGTGCAAAACCCAGAGGAGAGAGAACCTAGAGAAGAATATGGAGAAAAGACCCCTGCCACTAAAAAACTCACTGAACCAGCTTTTCGACGATATCTAGTTTGCCAAAAAAGGAGTCTGGATGAGCAAGATATGGCTCCCGGAAGGCAAAAAAAAATATTAGACTTTGACAGAAAAAAAACTATCAAAATGGCAAAAGCCAAAACCCCAACCTCCATCATCAATAAGAGCTCGAAAAGAGCTTTCCGATGATATAAAGAAGTTGAAAAAAGGCCTTTGTTTGCTCCAGAAGAGAAAAAACACCATCAAAGGCTAAAAAGGAGCTCCAAAATTTTTTTTCTAGCCCCTGGGGCTTAAAAAATCTGAGCCCCTGGGCATATGGCGTACAAGGGGCTGAAGAGTGGAGCCCTTGGTCACCAATGTGACCGCACGGTGTAAAGAGAGGGGCTCGCGGGGCGGTGCGCAGGGTGGCGGAGCTGGGCGGCGGTGCCGGGCCAATGAGGGCTGGGTGGCGGTGGGCCGACGGAGTGGGGCCGGCAGGGGCCGGCGAGGGCGTAGGCCGCGTTGGAGTGGTGTTGGAGCGCCGGTGGCACTGCGATGGCGCTTGTTAGAGTAATAGACCTTTTGGGTTATTAATTAAATCATTTTGATCTAATTACTAACTCACCTATTCACTCTAGTTGCTTAAGCCAACCTTAGGGTGTCCCTTTTAGGGTTTCGTGATTCCTTTTTAAGGAATCACCTCTTTGTATTTTATAACGCAGATATTGTTCATAATAGATTATTCTTTTGAATGTGAGCATGATGCCTCTGATCTTTTGGCCTCCATAGTTTTTATTTTTTTTCCTGTTCTTTTGCTTCTTCCATATGACAGGGTTATGCATGCAGGTGTTCTTGGGAGATTAGGATTTCTACCTAATCTAACATCCCTAATTCAGAAAACTTAATCAACCTTTAGTTTTCCAATGAATTGCACTCTTTGTGAACTTAACGAAGCTAATATGAACTCTCTCAAGGTTAAGATGAATACATTTCATTTAGCATGTGGTGCCAAACTGTCCATATGTAAATCACTTGTGTTAAGTTGGATTGAGAATCCTCCTCAATGGTTTTTCAAATTTAGTTGCTACTCAGGTTACCCGTAAAGAAATGTTAGATACGTGGACATTCCATTTTCTATTAATTTGTGTTTAAAATATATGTGGGATTTGATCAAGGACATAAATATCAACAAAATCAGCAAATCGAATAAGCAACACTTATCACTAGCTGGTAGAGTTTAGGTGTGCCAAAAAATCATATCCTCCTACAAATTATAGTATTATTTTTTTGGCTCTTCAATGGGTATCAAATCAATGGAATACAAAAGTATTAAAATAGACTAAGAAGTTGGTCAACTGAGTCAAGGGTCAAAACCCCATATCGACAAAATAAAATAATTTTGTACTTAAATTCCAAGTAAAGAATAAGATTTGACCAACTTTTCGAATAGATTATGAGAATGCGTGAATCTATAAATAAAGATTAGTGTCGATCGAAATGTCGAGCGTACCTTTAGTACATCACATAAAAAAATACATCATGAAAACTAACAATTTCAACCAACTCATTGAAAACAACAACAGTAAGGAGACTTCGACCAATCCGTCAAAGAACGTCTGTGATAATAACTAAAGAGAGATTCTGACCATCTTGTTGAAAAACATCAATGTAAGGCAATCAAAATAGACTAAACAAAAAAATTAATGTATATTGAGTACAAATTTTTGTAAAGGAGTCATAGACTAACATAAAATGTAATTATCAAAACAATGTTCTAGAGGATTGATTACCAGAAGTCACCATAATTCTAAACATGAATTCCTTCCCGACAGGGCTCTAAACACCTGCTACACACAAATACATCAGGGAGAGAATATTGCTAGAATGTGTTTCCACCCTACCACGAAGCATTTACGCCTCCCCAGAATCTTTCCTAACATGAAAGATACCCATCCCAGCTCGAGGAAGTCTAAACAAGAATAACTGAGAGGAGTAATGGAATCGGTGCAACAAGAATTAAAATCTACTTTCAAAGCAAATATAAAGGCCTCATTTCATAAAATTGAAAACTCTCTTTCAATCATAAACTCTTCCAAGATGTAACCATGTTACGAAACCAACTCATAAGACATGGGGAATACACATGATGTATAGGAAACTACATAAGAATAAATTCTTGTCATTTGATACTCTTTTATAGAAAAATGATTCCATCTCTAACATATGGAAGAAAAGTATTTAAATCTGATCAAGAGGATTTAGTAATGCAATCATACATGGAATGTGCATCACAGAAGGGTAAGAGTAATGAAAGAACAACCATCCCTTAATATGCTCATTATGTCATCCCAACACAACTTAAATTCACAAAACACATGAACACTTCTCCTACCCTTTAACATGAAGTTATTAAAATATTTTGCATGAATAATAGATGGTTTACTCTATACTCTCAAGGCATCAACTATATTGTACATATAATTTACTTACCTTTATTCCAAACCCCTATGTAAGACCTTTAAAATTAAGGACAATTTATACACTCTAGTTCCACTGTCATAGCCATTTTGCACTCAAACACACAAATATTCTTTGAGCTATCTTGGTCTCAGAGTGCATCTAGCATAAATCCTATCCTTGAATTTAAAGCAATGAAGACAATAGAGCTAAACATTTCTCATGGATAGCTAAATAACATGTACATTGCATCACTAAAAATCATTGTTCAATCTCCAACAATCATAAGAGGTATACAAGTTGAAATTCCATTGGTTTGATGGCAAGGGAAACAATAAGCAATACTCTGTTAAATGGAGTTGGTGTACCATGTATAATAAATGAGGTGATGTGTGCTTGGAGGACCTCAAAATTCAAGGTATGGCTCTGGCTATTAAGTGGATTTATAAAGCCCTTGTAAGCAAATAACCATGGGAAGTTATGGTTTTTACAATATTAGTAATGCTATCCTTGGTTCAAGACTTTTTTGTTAGAGAGCAAGAAGCAATTTGTTATTGGTCCATCTTCTATTGAAGCCGAGTACCAAAACTGAGGCTATTTGGTTTCAGAATTTTCTCATTGAGTTTGGTATTCAAT
>MU223182.1:374077-394707 GCA_018584345.1 Thuja plicata | reverse complement strand
AAGTTTCAAAAACTCCAAATTTGTAATGTTGCAAATTCAAAAATTTGAAATGCAACGGTTATTAGAATACCAATGGTATTTGAAATGCATTTAAGGTACCTAGGGATATGATATTATAATATTGTAATTGGATGGAAATACCAACAAGGGACACACATCCTTTAAGAATTAATTATACCAAGTTATATAGATAATTTGTGTAATTAACTATAACAAGTACTGATTAAGCCTTCATTAGTATTACTTGTCTATTTTATTAGTAATAATGGTCTATATAAAGGAGATGATTATAATTGTAAGGATGTGTTTAGAGTGATATTATTATTTTTTTAATCTCTTGGAGATATAACATGTAAGATGCCACCCATGTTTCCTACTAATTTTTCACCTTATCCGTTTGAGATATTTTGTTAAATAATTTGTATGAAGCCCCTAATAAGTGTTGAACTAAAAAGTTTAAAGAAGATTCTAATTTGTCCAGATATTTTCTTTCATTGGTTGTTGTTTGGTTTTGGTTTCAACATATAAGTTTGTTGTTGAATATAAGTATAGAATTTAACCAATTCTGCTAGCATTACCAAAACATGGAAAGTATGTTTAATGATGAGAAAATTGATATATTCAAATCTAACCTTTATTTGATGAAAAGAACCTTGCATAAGTCTAGTAAAAATCAAGAATGGTTTCTAAACTAATACATGAAACTACATATAAGAACATCAACTAACCCAATAATTCATGAGCTCCTTCATACATTATGAAACTTCATTTTATCTCTTTGAATTTTGCAACAATAGCTCCAAACAGGAGTAGAATGGTAACAATAAACTTCTAAAAAGTCACAATATACCTGAACTATGAACATCATCAAAAGTATGGATTCTCCTTCATTGAATACACTTTCAATAAAGAAAGAAAGTCTCTCTAGTGCTCTAACTAATCCTAAGGAAGACTCCAACATATTAGAACTCAGTAAACCACCAATGGTTGTCAAAGATTTGCACTCAATTCAACTCACTAAACCACCTATTTGACCTAGAAGTGATCGGAGGTAGGAGATTTAAGAAACCATTGGCTTAAGGGTTTAAAAGTGCTAAATTTGGGGATTGTGGGGTTCTCGATGGACTGAGCCCTATTCCTTTAAGGTTTGTTCATTTTTAGGCATTATTAAAGACTGATGAAGGTTTGGAGTCTTTGGAGTGCAAGGAGTATATGCTTTCTTTGTTATTTGTGGTCTTTTTAAGCACTTCTAAAGCCATAGTGTGTATACAGTCACACCTAGTCTAAAAGAGGCCATAGAAAATCGACTGTATAAAGTCAACTACCCTAGTTTTAATGTTAAAAATGTGCCAGAAAATACCAAATACATGATACCCTAGCACATTGCTCATGGGCCCTAAGTAGGTAACCAATAAAACAATGCCAAACAAATGCAGAGTAAGGAAATCCTTACAGACAGTCCTCCTTTTACACTAAATCACAGTGGCAACAGCTCATAGGTAGGCGGTCCTCCTTTTACACCAAACCACAGTGGCAACCCTCGTAGGCAAGCATTCCTCCTTTTAGTCTCACCAAATAAAACTTCAAATAATCACAGGCTCCAGCTCCTTCGCGCTCCCAACTTAAAACCAAACAATGAAATGAGATGCTAAATCTTTTTTTTTTTTAAATTTATGCCCATGTTGGTTGAAATTTTGACCTACATGGTATTGGTCAAAATTTCAACTAACACGGGCATGTATTAAAAAAAAAAAAATTTCCTTCTATAATCCGACCAACCTAAATCTTTTTAATTGATGGTCAAAATTTTTGGTAGAAAAATGAGGTCAAATGTAGTAGTGTTTGGAAGTAAATCCCCTTTTGTGACATCCTTTTAGGTGATTTTTATGTATCTCCTAAAGGCTCAAATGTCTTCAGAATTATGTAGAAGTATTGGGAGGTGGTGAGATCCTTTCTTTGTAACAAATGTTTGCTTACAAACTGGCATATTAATCCGATTAGATCTATCGAGTGGAACTTTTGATACAAAGGTAAATATCTTTCTCTTTCGCAAGTTAATTCTGCTAAGAAATGGAACATCAAAGGCATTAAATGTCATGATGGTATCCTCCTTAATGGCCACCTTAAGACCTGGCCAGATTTATGCAATGAATTTGATATCCCTAACACCCAATGGATGACATACTTCATTCTAAGAGTGGCCTATTCTGCACTTTACCTTTCTAAAAACTTCCACCTCATAGACATTTGGATGCAATCTATCACTTGGGTTGATGGAACAACAATATTGAATATCACTCCCAAGAATATATATAGATCTCTTATCAATTCTTATTATGTTTTAAGTCATTGTAATACTTGTTGGAATATTTCTTTGTCTAATAAAATGTGGTGGTATATGGGTATTCCTACGCTAAAGCCAGTAGATAGCAAGGTTCTGTGTGAAGTTATGCCAGGCAGTAGGGACCAAGAAGCCCCGTACAATGACCATTCTATGCCCAAGAAGCCTTGGATGAGAATTAGCTCATATGAAGTAGGATAAACATCCAGACTCGGTGAAAATGGCAAGCTTATCTCCACACGAGATGCGCCCAATTTTGAAAATGGCCCTAGGCGGGAAAACCATAATTTCAAAAAATTTAATTAGCTGTTTGACTGACATCCCTAGGGTGGGAACATACCTCTTGGAGCTGGGAAATCAAATAAGAGTGGTAATCATGGGCTTCACCAATTTCAAAAATATCCCATTTTTGATATTTGTGAGGGCACCCCCTGGCTCGCCGAGTTCAAAATTTCTAGTCGCAAATCCTGAAGTCTTGATTTTGACTGAGGTTTCTAATAAGGTGCTAGGTGTTTGTACAAATAATAAAAGCATTGGTGCAGCGGAAAACATTGCGGTCCAATCTACCTTCACATCAACAATACAAGATCTTAGACCTAGCAGTGAAGGGCCACTTATTCCTGAAGCACCTAGAGCCCCCTTCAAACCAAAGAAACTTGTCCAAGTCTGGAAAAAGAAGCAACATTATTCTATTGATCCTCAGGAAGCCTCCAAGCTAAACAACATTCAGCCATCCATTACCCTTCCGCTAAATTTTCTGCAATATCAAATTGGTCTTCTCTGCCATACTGCAATCATAGGTAAGTTTAGTTTCCCCACCTTAATATTTTCTCACATTAAGGATTGGGAATTTTCATCTTGGGTGAGTCTCAAAGATTTGTTTTATTTGGACCAAGCTTTGAAATACTTTGTTGCCACATTTAACTCAAAAGAGGAAAGAGATTTTGTTCACAAGCAGAAAGGATGGTTCTGTCAAGGTTCTGGTTTATTTACTGTGATCTGGGTTCCAAATTTTAAATTGGATCCATAGGGAGTTCACTTTTTTCCTTATTGGATTTCATTTCCCTTGATGCCGCTGGAATACCGAGATCCGGATATTATAAAAATCTTGGGAAATAAATTGGGGATCTTTCTTAGACACGACCTTATTCTGTTTGAATTCCCCCACCTTGATGTTATAGTGTGTCTCCTCTAAGATATGCACAAACAAATCCCCAAAAACCTCATTATCAACTCCAAATGGGGTCTTGTGTTCAGAATATCACTATTTAGGATGAGGCTACTGCTCATAAATTTCAACATAAGTTGGGTCACTTTAATACACAGTGTCAAGTAGGTAAGCATGGAGAAATTGTGGTATGTGTGGATGACAATTCATACCCTGCACAATGTGCTTCTATGGATGGCCCAAGACCATCTTCTATAGTTAATGAGATTTTTTTGCCAGATACTTTTTATCAAGATTCAGAGCGATTGCTCAAGAATCAGGAAGTGCTTGTTAAGTTTTCAACCTCTCACGAATGGTCATGTATTATCTACAATGGGTATCTTTTTGGTCATATCCACATCCTTTGACACCAATAGCCAATTTTATTTAAAATCCACATCCATCCCCAGTTGGTTCTACCCTTGCCCCTATTTGCCTCAACACGTTGAATTTGGACACATCAGTTCCCTCTCATAATTTGCAAGGAAAATCTACCAGCGACTCTGAGTCAGACTCCAAGACTTGTTAAATGATGGACCAAATCATTTTAGATTTAGATTCTAAAATGGTCTATGAAGTTTCAGAAGAGGAAGGGGTAACTTTGGAAGAACTTGATGCAATCAATAAAATTGTAGCTTTTCATGTTGGCCTTCGATCCCCTCAGTCACAAACAGATTCAATTTCAAATAGTCAGCTCATAACAATAGAGCACACGGATGAGATGCTTTCATATGGAGATCTCCTTAATCTTGATCTATATGATGAAAAGGAGATTGTGGGGGCTGCTCAATCAGATTCCTGTCACATGCAATGGAAACATTTAGGTGAAGATTATTTGGGCATGGATAGATGCATTAATAATCAGGTTCAAATTTTAACAGATGATTTGGGGAAAGAGAAATTGGAATCATGACTTGAATGGATCAAATCAGAAAATGCAGAGGGATGCAAGCAAACAGTCGATTCTGTTGAAGTAGAGGGAATCAAGAAAATATAGGTAGATATACATGTGGGGTTCTATTATCATAATAAAATTCTTTAAATAGCACAATCTCTGGCACAACGCCCCCATACGGCCAAAACACCCAAGACAATAGGTCGACCAAGAGGAAAGAACACAAAAATGGAAATAGCAACAGGTATTCAATCTACGCTGGATGAAAATTTTGTGGTAACACCAAGAGTGACAAGGAGAATGAGAGGTTATCCTTGTCTGTAATGAAGATAAATTCATGGAGTCTCAGAGGTATTAATGCCTCTAACAAGAGATGTAGGATCAAACAAACTATTGATTCTATGAAAGCAGATATTGTACTATTTCAGGAAACTAAACTTTCCCAAGATACTTTTGGAAAAACCATTGCAAAATGGAAAAAATGGTCCTCAACGCATTCACAAGGGATGGGAGCTTTAGGAGGCTTAGTTGTTCTTTGGAATCCTCAAAAAATTCAGGGACACCTTATTCAATAAGATCATAATTGGAAATTGTTGAGGATGGCAGAATTTGATACCTCAATCATACTGATCAATGTATATGGCCCCACCTCAACACAAGAAAAACAAAGATTGTGGGATGTCCTCACTCGGTTGATCCAGCTCCAAGATTCTCAAAATGTTATCCTAGGTGGAGACTTCAATGCGATCCTTGACCAATCAGAAAAATAGGAGGTATCAGTCCACCTATCAAAACTATTCATGATTTCTCTTATTTTGTTAACAATAGTCTAAGGGATATCCACCCTAAACAAGGATCATTTACATGGACAAATAAAAGACCAGGATTATAGTGGTTTGTTTGGATAGATTCCTATTATAATAGGAGTGGAAACTTCAAAATTTTCATATTCAGTCAGAAATATTGGCATTGCCAGGATCTGATCATTTTCCAATTTCTCTCAACATCAATAAGGGAGGCAAGAATGACAAAATCCATCATCATTCATCATTTAAGTTTGAAAGAATGTGGCTCCGACATCCACATTTTCTTCCACTCTTGAGTAAATGGTGGATTAGATATCCTTTTGTTAATGGCTCTAAAATGCATCAATTTGCGTCAAAATTGAAGCATGTTAAACTACATATTAGCAAATGGAATGAGAAAGTCTTCAAGAACATTTTAAAAAAAATGAGGTCAAACATCAAATGTCTGATATTTATAGTCAAATTATTAAAAATGGTATGAATAATTACTCCTATCATAAACAAAAAGATCTTCAGTTAGAATGGGAAGAGTTGTGCAGCAGAGAGGAGGAATACTGGAGGCAAAAGTCGAGAGAATTATGGTTGCGAGAAGGGGATAAAAATACTAAATATTTTCATGCTTCAGAAAAACAAAAGAGTGAAACTAAAATAATTGTTGAAATTAAGGAGGTTGACATGGGAAATTTCATATCAAGTGCTCAACAAATTCAAGAGGAAGGGGTTAACTTCTTTAAGAATCTACTAGCTCCACCCGCTATCCCTGTCCCTTCAAACCTACAATTGAATGAGATTCAAGAAGATATCCCCACATTGGTATCAACATCTGAGAATGACAAGATTATGGCTCCTTTTACCATACAAGAACTACGTACAATTGTATTTTCATTTCCCCCTGATAAAGCCCCTGGACCGGATGGATTCACAACCCTTTTCTTTCAAAGTTGCTGGGAAGTTATTGGCTGGGATCTTTTAGCAGCTGTGGAGGAAAGGAAACACAAGAGTATGCTCAAATACTTCAACACTACCAATATTTCCATCATTCCAAAGATCAAGTCCCCAAAAATATTTGCATATTTCCGTCCTATATCCCTTTGCAACATTACATATAAGATCATAACTAAAGACATTTATCTGCGGATGCAACATCTTATTCCTAGAATTATCTCGGTTGAACAAGGGGGATTTGTCCCAAGGCGAGAAACAATGGAAGGGGATTTGGTGGCTCACGAGGTCCTTCACTCCATCAACACAAATCAAACCTCTAATTTCGTTATAAAATTGGACATGATGAAAGCCTATGATAGAGTCTACTGGACATTCTCTTTAAGGTGCTGCATAAAATGGGATTTTCCAAGGGATGGTGTAAATGGATAAAAGCATGTATATTAGGTGCTTGGTTCTCAGTAATTATTAATGGGAATCTAAATAGTCTCTTCTCTTCTACACAAGGGGTGAGACAGGGAGACCCTATATCTCTAGTACTATTTATTATCATGGCTGAAGCCTTCAACAAAACTATTAAACGTAAGAAATTGCTAGGTACTTGGCATGGAGAAATGATTGGTGGAACAAGTATATCCATCACTCATTCTTTATTCACAGATGACACTTTGCTATTTGGTCTTTCACAAGTTAAAGAGGCTAGGCATATTAAATAGACACTTCAATTATATTCAGTTGTCTCAAGTCAAAAAATAAATGCACAAAAATCTAATATTTACTTATTCAATACCAATAAAGTAATATCGGATAGAATTATTTAGATTTTGGGGTTTGCTGTTGATTTCTTTCCATCCCTTTCTTTATGGGAACCAATAAATCAAGTTATTGGTCTTCAGTAGTGGAGCGTATCAAGAATAGAATTGTGGCCTGGAAAGCTAGATGGTTATCTCTTTCAGGTAGAATTATTCTCATTAAATTAGTTCTTCCAGCTATCCCAAATTACTATTTAGCAGTTCTCAAGGCTCCTCCTTCCATCATTCTTCAAATTCAAAAACTGATTAGAGGTTTTCTATGGAAGGGAAACATGAATGATGAAAAAAAATTCCTCTAATTTCTCTCTAAGACATGGCACATATTCCTGCCTTAGGGGGTGCTGGTGTGCATGACTTAGCAAAAAGGAATCAAGATTTTGGTGGTAAAATTTTATGGAAAATATACTCTAAGCCTCATAGTACATGGTGTCAAATCATGCAGCAAAAATACTTGGACAATAATGATTCCTCACGGGTTTTATCAATTTTGGATCCTCCTAAAGGGTCATCCATATTGGATTTTATGGTCTCAGCAAGAGGAATTGTTACTAAATATGTGACTTGGGAAGTAAACAGTAGGTGCAAGGTTAAGTTTTGGTGGGACTCGTGGAATGGTCATCCACCTTTATCCTCAATGGAAAACACAAGAGACATTATTGCAGTTTCAGAAAACCTGTGGGGAATCCTACTAACTCATTACATTTCAACAGTCTACATATTTTTAGGAAAAGTTATATGGAAGGACCTGGTTGATTTACCATTAAGCCAACAAGATAAAGACTCATTCAGATAATTAATAGCATCCAAACATGTTTATCTCTCGGGTCTAGAGGACAAACTAATTTGGGCCCCGACAAAAGATGGAAATTATTCTATCAAGGAGGGATATAGAATTCTTCAAAAAATTGATATACATAAGGTGCCATCTCAAGCATTTTCTTTCTACTGGAATCACATTGTACTTCCCAAAGATGGATGTTTTTCCTGGCTTGCAATAAAACATTGAGTATTGACAAGCGATAGGTTGGAGAGACTAGGGATCACACCACCATTTACATGTGTGATGTGTGATGATAACATCGAAACAATATATCACTTATTCTTAAGCTGTACATTTGCGTGCAAGAATGTTGGTCATTTGTCTGAAGAAAATTACAATATAGTACTCCTCTCCCAAACACTATTTGGGATCTCTTCCAATCATGTCCGGTAATACATGTCAACTCATTATTCACGAACATTTGGAAATGTGTTCCAGCTTTACTAGTTTGGGTCATTTGGTGGGAAAGAAAGAAATGAATATTCAGGAATATTTCTTCTCTTATTGAAGTGGTATTAGAGGGCATTGAGAAGTCAATATCATAAGTGGTTAATGCTAGTTTGATAAATGCAATTTCAACCCAGTCATCACACCTTGGGATGACAATATCATTCGCGAATGGAAAAGAATAATTGTGCCAACAAGGTGTGCTATAGAAGAACATGGTTCTTCTAAGATGGATCGATCAACAATTCACTAAAATCCCCCCACACAGGGTATGGTGAAGCTTAATTTTGATGGGGCTTCCCATGGGAACCTGGGAATGTCAGGTTTGGGGGCCTATATTCGATATTTTCAGGGCAAGGTCCTTGCACTTACAACTTCTACCCTACCTGAAGGAATAAACAATCTTGCAGAAACTCATGCCTTATTTGCGGGTTTAATTCTGGCCAAGCAGGGAGGTTATAATTGATTACAAGTGGAAGGGGATTCTTAGGCTTATTAATTCTTGCATTAAATGACAAACACACTCATGGAAGCTCAATTAGGTTTTCACCCAAACCTGGACCCTGTTAGATAAGTGTCATGAAGTATATCTCTCGGACACTCTTTGCGAAGGAAATAAAGTTGTAGATTTGCTGTCAAATTTAGGTTTTGATGGGATTGTGGCTTCAGAATTAAACCCCATTGATTTTATTGCAGAATCTGTTGACCTCCAAAAATTAATTGAAGCATATTGTTTGGGATGCGGCATGTGAACATTCATTACAAGTCTGATTTGAGGGGTAATTTGAATCATACAATGTACGCCTTCGTACAAATACAACTCAATGAGGTAAGATTACAATCATATTCGATTATCCTTGCTACTGTCAAAGAGATGTGAGGTGACTTTTGGTCATTTCTGTGACCCAATCGGGATATACGGTTCTGCATCTTCACATGGCTATTTGCAAAATTCATGCGTTACTCTTTCCAAGTGGAAATTCGGTTAGTTCAGAGCTGATTTTCATAAATGCACACAAATTTAACTGTCTCTTTGGCGTCATCAAAGTAACTCAATTTCCCTATTTATGCCCTGATCACCACACATTGTGATAACATTTTTTGATGATGGCGGCCATGGCAGAAGTTTGTATTTGTTGTGTGTCGTGCTTTAACTTTCATTTTGAAATATTGCCTAAAAATTTTCGTATTTGGTCTCCCAATGTGCATGAAGATGCTCTACCAATGCATATTAACGATAATTTGATGGATGAAATGTTTTTTATTCACTCTTCTTCCATTTGGTGAGCAATCAAATAGGTAATTGGGCATGATAAATTTGCACCTAAGTCTAAGCAGTTCTTGTTTCCTTCGCAGCTAGTCTCAATCTTTTGGTCAAATGCTATGGATCTATTACAATCTCCACACTTGCTTGAAATTCTAGGTTTTAAAGTTGTCCATAAACATTTCTGGGTGGGGAATAAACTTAAGCACGCCATGCAATACTATGATTTATGGAATGGACATGTGCTGGTTGGTGGTTTGTTCTCTAGACACCAATTAATGCATAATCATGAGTTTCTGGTTTCCTATAATGGAGTAAAATGGTCAATTGAGAAATAAAATGCCAAGTATATGAATAATGCAATCCAAGAAATTGTTCCTTCCCTCGGCTTGCAGTTAGAGGGGAAAATGAAGGCTATTGTTATGCTTTGCTAGATTTGTTGGGTATGCCGAATACTCTAGTTCACTCACGAATTACTACTTTCACACAACCTCTTTGAGAAAGATTCGAAGAGTTTCCAAGGAGTGTTGGAACATACAAATTTTTCCAAAGAGGGATGATTTCTGTAGTCCGGGTTGGGTTCCATATGCGCAATTTGGTCAAGAGCCTGATTGGGAGGTTGCTGCCACCTATAATGTGGGCTCTGAATTGAATTTGCAAGATGCTCAAGGGAGTGGATGGGTGACTTCAACTCTAGCAGTGTACTCCATCGGTTAGGCTTCAGGATGGTTTCCTCATTCTCAGATGGAGCTCATGAATAAGCAGAACAATAAGGGGAGTGGATGGGAGATGCCCACTCCAAATGAACATGCAAGCAACTGGTCTATAAGATAGCCAACTCAATCTTGATCGGTTCATGTGTCGGCTGAATATGTTGAGATGGAAGAATAAGGACACAGTACTTAGATGGAAAATTGGTGCTGAAAGTTGATTGTCTGTGGTCAATTTTTGGGTCTGTGCATTCAGTGATTTTGTGGCTTCGGTCCAAAAGTATTTTGTAATGTCTTACTTTTTTTTTGTGGATCATGAACTACATGGTGTGTAATTTTCATATGATTAATCCTTAAGTTACTTGATTTTGATATAGTTGTAACATTCATATCAATTTGATATTTTGTAATGAGCAAGGATTCCAGGTTTTCTTGCTGGCTCTTTCCTGGATGAGCTCTCGAACCAGTCTAATATTATAAATAATATATATAGTGGCTTGCCCACTTTTGCTTAAATTTTTTTTTGGCTAATAACAACTACTAAATTAAAGATAGTAGTTCTCCAGAATCCATAGTATTGTATAATGTTGAGTTTTGAAATCGTCGTGTTATTTTTTGCATCTAAAAAAATTACACATAATCATTTCCAGAACAGTCTGAAATATTGTGGAAAATTTAGATTTTCAGAAATGAAGAGAAATTTAAGGGTAAGGAGAGGTCTTTTACTGAGTTTGTAAGAAAAATCATATTTTCTAATGTTGCTACACAGGTAATTGTCACTATGAAGATATCGAAGAGGATGTTTGAGAAGTAATTGGAAGACAAAATTATTTTAGTCAACACATTAGAGATATTATATGGAAAAATGTGGGCAAACAACAAACAAGAGAATAAAAAAGTATAAAGCCTTCAAAAGGAGCAAAAAAAACAATGCACAGAAGGATACACCACAATCCAAAGTGAATCCCAAAGTTGTTAACTGAGTTTGTAACTAGTATTGCTATGAATAGTAGTTGACGAACAATAGTTTTGGTATATTCAGTCCTTGCATCTTTTTGTATATGGTTGATATATGGTAAAGATATACTAGTATGATCTATAGCACTATAACTAACTAATGCTCTAGTAGATAACAACAATCATGGTACTCTAAGACCAAAACAACTTTGACTTATTCTGTAATGTTTATGCACTATATCTAATACTAAAAAGAAAGCATACAACTCAAAAAATTGTATCAAATCTAGAGTTATAAACGATCATATCATATCTAGGTGAAAATCAAAAGGGCTGAAATCAAATGTAATATTCTTAAATATAGTTTTCATTCATTGTGATTATATTAAAGCAACAACTATAGAGAGATTGATTTTAGTTTGTATCATTTTTTTTTGTATTAACATAGTATAATGACTTTTTTTTTACATCAGAGTATATATTGTATCAGTTACATCACAAGATACTCAAAGGTAGATCATAAATACAAAAAAACAATAGGTAGATACAACTACCTATTGCTTAGCAAATTGAACCAACATGATATCACCTATAAACACATATACTTAGTTAATACAAAAAAAGAGCCAAAATTGGTGCCAAATATGAATCCATTGATCATCTCTGGGCTACCTATCCCGCGTCCTTGTTTACCCTTGTTCTGTCATCAATACATAAGTTTTGAATAAACTGGTTCAGATTATCCAATTCTCTGTCATTGAGCATGTCTTTGTGTATAGAGAAATATTGGCATGAAATAATGTCTTTTTTTGTGGATCAATATTTGACCTTCCTGCATCAGCATCATGAATCTATCTTTGGAAATCTCCATAGCAGCTGCAACCTATGACATAATTTGGAAATGAATGAGTTTACATCCAAACTCAGTAAGCTGTGATTATATTGAAGCAAAAACTATAGAGAGATTGATTTTAGTTTGTACCATTCTTTAGATATCTTCAAATCCTATAATCTTGAAGCCCAACAAATCTTGTAATTTCCTAGTATTTTTCCATATCTTAAAATAATAGATTTCCTAATATCAATAATAGTTACAATCAATTCAAGATTATGTATGTGAGAATAACTTCCAGCCATTCAGAGAAGTCCTTGTAGAGTGTATGCTTGTAAAGTGTATGTCAAGGTTTGAAGTGTAAACTAAATTGTTTTATTTTCATTATTTTTGTAATCCTCTTTTCATGCCCTATCTTCTAAGTTTAGAATTAAAATTGGATTGAAGTGTGAACACTGAACAACATATGCCTCCAAGGCTACTTCAATGTGTTGATTAATGATTATATTTATTTAGAAAAATATAAATATTATAAATTAAATAAATGTGTTTATAAATGAAATAAATGCATCTTTTGTACATATATCAAATTGTACTATTTACATGTTAACTTCTATATAATTTTATATTGACATGACCCTTGCACCTCATTCCTCTATGAAAGTTACTAGGTCTCTGAGCCACACTCACAAAGATTAGGAAATTTGATTTTCTCCTAATTCTTGACCAATGATTTGACACTACGTACCTATACCAAGTTGCTAGAAAATTAATTTAAAAGATAATTTTTACCTCAACATTTGGGTTTGCGTAGAAGCTAAAATAGGTTGCTTGTGTGTGCTGATATTAGCCACCTAAGTCCATTGAAAATGTACATCATTGAAGTACCTTAGAAAGTTGTGTAACGTGAGACATTCTAGCTTAGAAAGTTGTGTCACACTATACACATTCCCATTCTTCACTCCAATTAATAAATTGGTGACAAAGCTTGTAAAAATATGTTGTGTTCAATTAAAAGATCAATTGAAGAGAACATTTAATGAAGAAATTTGATTCAAAGAAAAGGTATGTCATCAAAGCACGTAAAAAGTTAGAATTCATCTTAAATACACGATCAATATAAAGTTAGAATTTGTCTTAAACACAATCAAATTTGTGTCAAAGCCTACAAAACTCTGTCAAAGGATCAACTAAAGAGAAAATCCACTGAATACATTTGATTAAAATAAAATGTGCACTCTCAAAACACATAAAAATTTAGAAGTTCTCTTAAATACATAATGAATACAAAGTTATAAGTTTTCTTAAACACAATTAAATTAGGGTCGAAGCTTACAAAAATCTGTGAAAGGAACAATTGAAGAAAAAATACACTAAAAGAATTTGATTCAAAGAAAAAGTATGCCATGTACAAAGTTAGAAGTTATCTTAAACACAAAATTAATACAAAGTTAAAAATTATCTTAAACACGTGATTAAATTTGTATCAAAGCCAGCAAAAATCTGTCAAAGGATCAAATGAAGAGATTTTATTAAAAAAAAAGATAAGCAGACAAACCACATATAAAGTTTCAAATTGTTTTAAACATGTAATTAATACAATGAAGTTGTCTCAAACATGTAATTAAATTTGTGTTGAAGGATGAAAAATTTGTGAAAGGGTCAACTAAAGAAAAAATCCATTGAAGAGATTTGATTCACATAAATTATAAATTGTCAAAGCTCGTACAAAGTCAGAAGTTGTTAATACAAAGTTAAAAGTTGTCTTAAACACAATTAGATTCATGTCAAAGCCTGTAAAAATATTTGGAAGAATCAACTAAAGATAAAATCAATTGAAAAATTTTGATTCAAAAAATAGGTACACCGTCGAAGCATGTACAAAGTTTACAGTTGTCTTAAACATTCAACTAATACAAAGATAGAAGTTGTCTTAAACACGCATTTAAATTCGTGTCAAAGTCTGCAAAAAATTATGAAAGGATAAATTGAAAAAAATCCACTAAAGAGATTTGATTCAAAGAAAATGTATGTCATCGAAGTACGTTAAAATTTTCAAGTTGTGTTAAATTCGTAATTAATATTAAATTAAAAGTTGTCTTAAAAAAGCAATTAAATTCGTGTTGAATCCTGCAAAAATATGTGGAAGGATTAACGAAAGAGAAAATTTACTAAAGAGCATCGATTCAAAGAAAAAGTACACCTTTGAACAACGTACAAAGTCAGAAGTTGTCTTAAACATGCAATTAATACAAAATTAAAAGTTGCCTTGAACACGTAATTAAATTTGTGTCAAAGCCTACAAAAATTTGTGGATTAATTGAAAAGAAAATCCACTAAACATATTTTATTAAAAACAAAATTACGTCGTTGAAACACATACAAAGTTAGAAATTGTCTTAAACACAATTAAATTCATGTTGAAACCTGCAAAAATCTGTTAAAGCATCAATTGAAGAGAAAATCCATTGCAAAGTTTTGAATTAAAGAAAAGGTACGTCATCGAAGCACATACAAAGTTAGAAGTTGTCTTAAAAATGCAATTAATAGAAATTCAAAATTTGTATTTTACACAATTGAATTCATGTCGAAGCCTGCAAAAATTTCAGAAAGGATCAATAGAAAAGAAAATCCACTGAAGAGATTTGATTCAAAGAAAAGGTACTTGATTAAAGCACGTACAAAGTGAGAAGTTGCCTTAAACACCCAACTAATAGAAAGTTAAAAGTTGTCTTAAACACAATTAAATTCGTGTTAAAAATTTGTGAAAGGATCAATTGAAGAGAAATTTGTTGGAGAGATTTGATTTAAAAAGAAGGTACGTCGTTGAAACACTTACAAAATTAGAAATTCTTTAAACACACAACTAATATAAAGTTAGAAGTTATCTTAAACATACAATTAAATTCGTGTCAAAGCCTGCAAATATTTTTGAAAATATCAACTAAAGAGAAAATCTATTGAAAATATTTGATTCAAAAAAAAGTACGACATTGAGGCATGTGCGAAGTTTGAAGTTTTCTTAAATACGCAACCAATTCAAAGTTAGAAAGTGTCTTAAGGGCAAGTGCAAGAAGTTGGGTCCCAATTCGGCGGAAGTCTTGTGGACTTGAAAAATGTTGCTAGAAACGGGCAACCATCTTAGGCTTGGACACTCGATCCAAAATTCAAAAAATGGGTGCCCATTTTTTTTTTTCAAAACAGGTGCCCGTTTCTTTATTTTTTATTTTTAATTATATTTAAGAAACACATTTTTACATGTCAATTTATTATACTTAAGAAACGGGTACACGTTTTTAAACGTGTGCCCATTTTTTAAAATTTGAATTTACAAGAGCACCCTTTGCATTGGATTTCAGTTTGGGACAAGCTTGGTGTGACTGAGCCTATGCTTGGACCTCCAAAATAATGGCTAAGGCATTTGAATACTAGATTTCTGTCTTGCCATAATTTTTTGAGGGTCTTCCTAATCAATTTTTTTTACGAAATGAAAACTCATTAGAGCTAGATTACTATCTAGATTTTCAAAATATAAATTTTATAGTGATATGATCAATTTTACTATTTTTACAATATTTATTAATCAAAAGTGGTACCTAAACTTAAAATAGTAAGGTTCATTAAAACTTCAATTACTTTTTTATTTTTACATTTTTTAAAAAATAATTTATATGACATCAATATACATAGAATTTCCTTGAATATTAAACAAAAATAATTTTGAAAAAATGTGAAGTTTTCATCAAATTATGGTGGTCGTAGAGCAAAGGTTTCAAAAATATATTTTATAGTCAATTAAAAATTAATTTAAAAAATATTCAATAGAAAAAAAAAATTCTCATTAATCTTTGGTGTCTTAGGTATCTTTCCCCAAAAGGATTCACAAAATTTCATTTATTTAGGTCACAATATGGTGGTCGTACATGTGTGTGGTATGGTCTTGAAACAGGCATTTTGAAAAAATAGTTTTTAAACATGCCTACTAAAAAATAATTTCTACCATGTGTGTATTTAAATAAATTACATATTTGAAAAGTAGACTCCAAGCACTACATTTTCTATTAGTGAAGCGTTTTTAGATTCAATCTCTCAGTGCCTCAAATTTTGACATCAATTGACAACAAATTTGAAAAATAGGGAAAACACTTCCATTTTTTGCCCAAAAGTGGGACTCAACTTCTTGCAACCACCCTTAAATAAGTAATTAAATTTGTGTTGAAGCCTCCAATAATTTGAGAAAGGAGCAATTGAAGAGAAAAGTCTACTGAGTAGAATCGACTCAAAGAAAAGGTATGTTGTTAAAGCATGTATAAAGTTAGAAGTTGTTCTAAACACAAATAAATTCGTGTAAAAACCTACAAAAAATTTGTGAAAAGATCAATTGAAAATCAAATCTAGTAAAGAAATTTGATTCAAATAAAAGGTATACCATCGAAGTACATACACCGTTATAAGTTGTCTTAAACACAACTAATAAAAACTTAGAAGTTGTCTTTAACACAATTAAATTCATGTCAAAGCTTTCAAAAATATGTGAAATGATTACCTAAAAAAATCTGCTAAAATGATTCGATTTAAAAAAAGGCATGTTGTCAAAGTATGTACAAAGTTTGAAGTTGTCTTAAACATGCAACTAATTCAAATTTAGAAGTTATCTTTAACATGCATTAAAAACCATGTTGAAGCTTGTAAAAATTTGTAAAAGGATCAACTGAAAAGAAAATCAACTTAAAATATTTGATTTAGAGAAAAGGTACAACATAGAAGCACGTACAACGTTAGAAGTTGTTTTAAACATGCAACTAATATAAATTTATAAGTTGTCATAAGCACACAATTATTTTGTGTTGAAACCTACAAAATTTGTTAAAGAATCAACTGAAGAGAAAATATATTGAAAGGATTTTGATTCAAAAAAAGGTGCGCTATCTAAGTATGTACAAAGTTTGAAGTTGTCTTGAACACACAACTAATACACAATTATAAGTTGTTTTACACCCAATTAAATTCGTGTTGAAGCCTGCAAAATTTTTTGCAAGGATCAACCGAAGAGAAAATCTATTGAAAATATTTGATTCAAACAAAATATATGTTGTCAAAGCATGTATAAAGCTAGAATTTGTCTTAAACACACAATTCATACAAAGATAGAAGCTTTCATAAACACATAATTGAATTCATGTCCAAGCTGCAAAAATATTTGAAAGAATCAATTGAAGAAAAACCCCACTTAAGAAATTTGAATAAAAAAAAAGGTATGTCATTGAAGCACATACAAAGTTTGAAGTTTTCTCAAACACACAACTTATATAAAGTTATAAGTTGTCTTAAAAATGTAATTAAATTTATATTGAAACTTACAAAAATTCTATGAAAGGATCAACTGAGGAGAAAATCAATTGAAAATATTTGACTCAAAGTGTATTGTCCTAAATTGTAAGCACATGTAATGAGATGTTCAATTAGGCCTCATTTTAGCACGTATGGGATCTCGCATTGATTTTTGGTATTCCAACCTCGTATCACTTATCATTTTGACATCTTCTCTGCATTCCCAACTCCCAAAATAAGTTTCATGACTTTTCGAGGGGAATAAGTTTCCACAGTTGAACTATTCCTTGTATTTTTTCCCAAAATTTGAGTTGGGGACCTATCTCATTGGTTAAGCAAGAAATATAAAAACTCATTGAATTCCTTCAAGTTTTGAGCTCCAAATGTTGTGAAATGTATAAAAGCAACCTACCTCTCATCATTTTGACATCCACATTCAAGATTTCATAAGCTTTCAAAATCTAAGCTTAAGCTCTCAAGCATTCTGAGGCATATTTTCAAGCATTCCAAGGTGTTTTCAAGACAATATTCTCCATGGATCAAGATTCTTTCCCTCATTCAAGATGGGAAGAGGATTTCATCATCAATGAAGACTATCTTAGTATAAGAATCCATCCACACACATTTAATCATCTCAACATCTAGTCATTCAACTCTTCAAGTCATCTCTCTCTCTCTCTCTCTCTCTCTCTCTCTCTCTCTCTCTCTCTCTCTCTCAAGTTTGCGGAAAACTACAAAAATTAATATGCAAGGCATGTCTTTCATGATTCCCTTTTAGGTTTCTGTGTGGAGTCACAGTTATTCCATCAACACTCTCAATCACATTCAAAGAAGCACTTGCATTGTTAAGGTATAATACACTTCATTTTTTAGATCTAGTGTCTAATCTATGTTAGCATGCTTATGTTTTATTTATTTCATTTTGAGTTTGATTTCAAATCGGGGTTGACTGAGGAAAACCCATATCTACACAATAGTTTTCCTTACTTTTTGTGTGTAAGAATAGGTGATACTCGCACCATATTCAAATCTGGGAAGTTTAAGACCTCGCAGATGGTTTGCAACTAAAAATAGTCAGAAGTATAGGGAATAGGTCGGCCCAGACAACCTAGTCCCTCCAAAATAGCATCAAGATAATTTTATATGTTATCCATATCTTTTGGTTTCTATTTTTGGCACATGTACATTGGTTTTTCAGGTTCCTGTCAATGTGTGTGCACAAAAAGTAATCCTTTCCTCCATTTCACCCTAGCCTCACATCTCCCTATCAATTCTCCATATTAGTTAAGGATCTCGTTACCCATTTAGCGCTTGGACCCTTCTAAGCCTATTGGGTTATCTCTCCTTCCTAATGCGCAATAGAAAATAGGATAGATCCCATTTGAATTTGCATATTTTCGTACTATATATTTTGGTGAACCCGATGCATGACATTTTCATTCTGATTTAATGTTTAGATTTAATTTCTATATATTGCATTTTTAGATATGATTTGGGTAGCTTTCATTTTCATGATGGACTTTACTAAATTAGATTGGTGTGTTATATCTTGTATTATTATATTCCCACTTATCTTTATCAAACACATGGAGTAGATAATACTTTCTTGCATTTCATGGTGTTTGGTTTCCTTCATTGTATTCTTGCATATGTAATCATGATAATTTCAAATGTTATTCCTCCTTACAAAATATTTTTCAAGGCTTTTATCAATATTTCATGTAATTTTATCATAAGGTTTTTAACTAAATGCATGAAATGTGATGATTACATAAGGGTCTTTGTTGAAAATTATGAACCTAAAGATGACATTGGCATAAGTAATCTTAATCCTTCTCCTAGGGTTTCTCTTAGTGATGAGGATGGAGATCCCACTTCTAAAAATCCTATATTGGTGAGACCTAGATCCTCTCCTTCTAAACCCGCCTTAATTGGCAAACTTAACGAAGCTAGTTTATGCACTTATTTAGATAATCTTAAACATTCCTCTTTTTATCAAGGCATTTTTAATAATCATGATTTTAAGTATTTCCTTGATGATTTACCTCCAAAGATTAAATTAAGTAAACATGAAGATCTTGATAAACTTTCTTCTTCTTCCCCACCCAAATAATATGAGAATAGTGATAGGAATCCTAATCTCCCAAAAGAGAAAAATTCTATTTCTATTCCTCTCTATACTATCTACATTTCCATTAACCTCATGATGAACGTCCTCTTCTACATCAAAGGCTAATTATAATTTGGGTTAAGACATTACTTCTCAACAAGGTTATAGTGGACGCGCGTCTTGGTATTCATGAATAAGGTATAAAAATCCCTATACATACTCCTACACAAGTCACCATAAATGGTATAAGATTTATACCTCAAGCCAATATCTTTCCTTATTCCAATTCTATTGCTTCTTCTTCATCACAACCTAGACATCCTTGTTTAAGAATTTCTTTACCAACACCATACATTGTTACACCTTTCGATGACCATTTATCTTAGGTTAATATAATTTTTTGGAGACTTAAATATGACAGTAAAATTCACTTTCCTTTTTGAGATTTTCCAAAGAATAAAAAATCTCATAATGGTGATTTTATTTGTTTCATCGTAACAATAATTATTCTCTTGTTTATTGTATTAAATTTAGACAATTTGTTTAATATTTAGTAAATAGAGCTCTTATTACCTTAACGGTGGATGGACGAAGCTAGCCTCGCCCCTACTTTCTATATAGGGCGCGCGTTAGGTTTGGTGAGTGAGGATGGATAAGACAAACCAACACTGCTGATGGGCAAGATTAAACTGGGAGAACTTGATCAGGCCCAGGTACATAAATAATGAGGGCCCTATAGATAGTAGGGGTCACTTATATATATATATATATATATATATATATATATATATATATATATATATATCTATATATATATTCTTGAAGGATCAATCGTTCATTAGGGGGTTTCTCTTAACTCTCTCTTTCAAAGGCTGAACCAACCCGGCCAGGTCCCTTAGAATAGTAGGGAAATTTAGAAAGGTTTCTCTCTTATATTGAGGGGCTCTGGACCCACCCTGTTTATAATTGTCATAAAATTGTTCTTCTACTTCTAATTCTATAAATTCATCCTTTCCTAATTAAGTGTACTCTTAATTAATCTTATGCCAGCGTTGACATACTCTTTTTCTTCTTTAGTTAAAGAAGCATAAGTTAAAGGATACTCTTCTTGAATATCCTCAGTATCTTCAGTAGCAAGCCTATTCTATGGTAGTTG
>MU223182.1:353319-369025 GCA_018584345.1 Thuja plicata | reverse complement strand
ATCCTTATAAAGGATGTCGAAACCCTAAACGGGCAACTGCTAGGAAATAGAAACTTTCCTAAAACTAAAGAACCTGCCTAAGTGAAACTTAAGCACTAAAGAGCAATTGCTAAATTACTCTAACATCAATTTTGTATTGAATATTGTAAAAATCTATAAAATAATCAACTAAAGAGAAAATCTTTGGAAGATATTTGATTCAAAGAAAAGGTACATCATTGAAGCATGTACAAAATTTGAAGTCGTCTTAAACACCTAACTAATATAAAGTTAAAATTTGTCATAAACATGCAATTAAATTTATGTAAAGCCTACAAAAGTTTGTGAAAAGATCAACCAACGAGAAAATCAACTGAAAAGAATTGATTTAGAGAAAAGGTATGTCGTCGAAGCACGTACAAAGATAGAAGTTATTTTAAATACACAATTAATAAAAAAATATAATTTGTCTTAGACACATATTTAAATTCATTTTGAAACTTGTAAACATCTATAAAAAGATCAACTAAAGAGAAAATCTACTAAAAAAAATGATTCAAAGAAAAAGTACAGAAACAAGCATGTACAAAGTGTAAAGTTGTCTTAAATACACAATTATATTTGTGTCAAAACCCACAAAAATTTGTTAAAAGATCAACTAAAGAGAAAATCTACTGAAAAGATTTTATTGAAGTAAAATGTACATCATTGAAGCACATACAGAGTTAGAAGTTGTCTTAAACACACAGTTAATAATACAAAGTTAGAAGTTATCTTAAATAAGCAATTAATACAAAGTTATAAGTTGTCTTAAACACATAATTGAATTCATGTTGAAACCGACAAAAATCTATGAAAGAATCAACTAAAGAGAAGATTTACACAAGATATTTGATTCAAAGAAAAGATATGTTGTTGAAGCCCATACAAACTTAAAAGTTAATTCAACTAAAAATAAAATCTATGAGAAGATCAACTAAAAATAAAATCCACTAAAGAGATTTTATTTAAATAAAAGGTATGTTGTCGAAGCACATACAAAGTTAGAAGTTGTCTTAAATACACAAGTAATACAAAGTTAAAAGTTGTCTTGAACACACAATTAATTTTGCGTAGAAGCCTATAAAAGTTTGTGAATGGATCAACTAAAAAAAATCACTAGAGAAATTTGATTCAAAGAAATGGCATGTCATTGAAGCACGCACAAAGATAGAAGTTATTTTGAGCTCACAATTAATACACACTTCAAAATTCTCTTAAACATGAAATTAAATTTGTGTTGAAGCCTAATAAAACCCGTTAAAAGATCAACTAAAGAAAAAAAAAAACACTGCCAAAAATTTGATTCAAAGAAAAGGTATGTTGTCAAAGCACATACAAAATTAGAAGTTGTCTTCAACACACAATTTAATTCAAAGTTAGAAGTTGTATTAAATACACAATTAAATTTGTGTTGAAGCTTGCAAAAACCTGTGAAATGGTCATTTAAAGAGAAAATCCACTAAAAATATTTGACTCAAAGAAAAGATACGCCATTGAAGCACGTACAAAGTTTGAAGTTGTCTTAAATATGCAATTAATACAGAATTAGAAATTGTCTTAACCACACAATTGAATTTGTGTTGGATCTACAAAAAATATGTAAAAGAATCAATTGAAGAAAAAATAACTAAAAATATTTGATTTAAAGAAAATGTACGTCGTCAAAGCACGTATAAAGTTTAAAATTACTTTAAACATGCAACTAATAGAAAATTAGAAGTTGTCTTAAACACACAATTAAATTTGTATTGGAGCCTCTAAAATTTTGTGATAGGATCAATTGAAGACAGAATCTACTAAATAGATTTGATTCAAAGAAAATGTAGAGCGTTGAAGCACGTACAAAGTTTGAAGTTGTCAAAGTTGAAAGTTGTCTTAAACACAATTAAATTTATGTCGAAGCTTGTAAAAATTTGTGAAACAATCAACTAAATAGAGAATTCAATGAAGAGATTTGATTCAAAGAAAAGGTATGTCATTGAAAGACTTAAATTTTTTGAAGTTCTCTTAAACATGTAATTATCTGAATAGAAAATCCATTGAAGATATTTGATTCAAATAAAAGGTAAGCTATCAAAGCTGGTACAAAGTTAGAAGTTGTTTTAAACACACAATTAACAATAAGTTAGAAGTTTTTTAAACATACAATTAATAAAGAGTTGAATTTATCTTAAACACGTAATTAAATTCATGTCAAAGCTTGTAAAAATCTATGAAAGGATCAACTAAAGAGAAAATATAGTAAAGAGATTTGATTTAAATAAAAAGTACACCATCAAAGCATGTACAAAATTAGAAGTTGTCTTAGACAATTTATACAAAGTTGAAAGTTGTCTTAAACACATAATTAATTAAAAAGTTAGATATTTTCCTAAACATGTAATTAAATTTGTGTTGAACCCTGTAAAAATCTATAAAAGGATCAACTAAAGTGAAAATTCACTAAAGAGATTTGATTCAAGAAAAGGTATGTCGCATAAAACTTACAGATACAAAATATAGCAGCTAAAAAAACCCGTACAAAATAGTCATGTTAAGCTCATCAATCATAACTCCTTCCACATGTCCAAACTCTACAATACCCAAGCATTACTTCCATTTTAAGAGCATAGATTCACTAGATACATTTCTCATCGACTCCCTAGTAGATGTCATAGAGATACTTGTATCTATAACTCCTCCATCAACCATACACAAAAAAAAGGAACTGACACTAAGAAATGCACAACAACAAGAAAAGGCATTTCAAACTGTTCCATAGATATTACACTATGGGGTTGCCACTGTGAAGTTGAAGGCAAAAAAATCTTTGATATGTTCGCCCAACAAATCCCAGTAATAATTTTGATCAAATCTGCACCTCTAATATCATGGAATGGAAAAAAAAACTTGATAACACTTTTTCAATCTCTATTATAATTAATCCTACTTTGCCTAAAGCATCTACATTAAAAATATGGTATACAAATATAGGGAATGACCAACCCTCTATATCCTTGTCAAAAGGCCATAGCTACCCACCCAAGTTTATTGATCCAATAGATATCTCTACTATTGTCAACAAAGAATTATTAACACACAGCCTATTTGTGTACAAGAAAAAATCACTAAACTGCATTTGGACAAGTTCTACTACCTTTCATGTCCACTAGTAGTGGACAAAAAGAAATGTAAGAAGAAGATTGTTCACTGCTCAATAAACAAATTACGGTGCCCCAAATGTTCTGTTGAGCTCTCTAACTATGGCTACAACTACATGCTCAAGATGGACTTACAAGATGCTACAGGAGAATTGTTGAAGGTAACTACATTTGAAGGACCCTCCATTGATTTGTTGGGAGTACCTACAAAAGATTTCCAACTCCTACTAACAGAGCCTGATGCTACAAAGTACATTTTGGACAATATTATAAATTGTCAACTTCTCTTTGAACTTACCATCAAAAGGAATATTTTTGGGGGTGAAGAAACATAAAGCATTGTTGTTACAGCCCTGAAGCTTGCATAAAATTGGCACATGGATCTCATTATGAATAGTTAAATATCAAAATTTGAAAGCTTCTACTAGAGTACTATTTTATAGAAAGTTTTTCATCCCCTACAATGATAAATATAATTTTCCATTACTATTTCCCACAAACAAAAAAATATTTTGCGCTTGGAATGTGAAATACTATATGTGTATGTACTATATTTCCAACAACAATAAAATAAATTACGCATGCACCTTTTCGTGTTCAAATTCTTCCAATGTTACATAAGCAAATTTGTCAATAACATGTTTACTACATTTACAAGTACCCACTATAGTATTTTTCCACTCTCTTTTAAATCTTTACTCATACAATCATTTAGCATACTAAAGCATTTGATTGCCTCAAATAAGACGCCCATTCAAATCAATCATATTTTTAAATATGTCATGAAAAGTTAAACAAGAACAAAAACACACATACAATACTTAGACATGTTATTTTTAATATCTTACTTTTGAATGTTACAAAGAAATACAATCATAATTTTTTTTACAAGCGTTCATTTTTACAGGTTGGGACTTCTATTAATGATTCTACTTACAATTTTCCTACACATATTCATACCTCTAAACACAACTCTTAAATAATTTTCCTCGTCATATATTTTAGTTACAACTTATTTTATAAAATATATAAGAATCTAATTACATAAACACTACTTTCAGGTATATCAAATCCTCTTTCTTGGGCATATATATATAAATGGACTTACCCAATGATAACGAACAAGACAAGCGTTCTCAAAGAAATAAAAAATGAAGAATAAGGTACCATGTTACAAAGGACATCATCAACAAAAGAAAAAGAGAGACCCACCAAAGCCTTGTTCATGCAACAACCTCTTCTACACTACCAACGTCACCTGCAAGAATCCATCTAGAAGCAGATATACCAAAAATACACAATACCACTCAGATCACCCCACTAGAGTAGATATACTCTGCATATTTTTCTCAAGAATATTGCACAAGGAATCATTTCTGTTCCAAATTGGATAGCCTTTCTACTTTTACAAGATGTGGAGTTTGCATGGAAAGATATCCAGGAATTAAAACAAGACAATCAAATGAGTCAACTAATTGTTATAGATGCATATCGGAAAAACATGGAAATCAGTTCTCAAAATGGAATAATATGGACTCTGGTGAACAACCTCAATGTTTACAAGTCCTTACTCAAATTGAAGAGATGTTGATTGCAAGAATCAGCCCTATTCTTCAGGTTACTTATGCAAGAGGTGGCCAACTGAAATACAACGGGCACACAATATGTTTTCCTCAGGACATTACCATAATAACATCTTTCTTTCCATGACGAGTAGATGACTTGGACATAATTATAGTCAACAAAGAAAATATTGGGCATCAAAAATATAACTTCTATGTTAGAAGAAACTGTGTTTATGAAGCATTACAATACAAAATAAACAATGACCCATTTTATAGAGATGTACAGTTAGATGAATCAGCTTTGTCATCTTTGCTAAATCATTCCACTGACATTATAGACCTTTTGTAGACAACCACTTCAGATGCAGATCCTACTGATAGGCCATCTACATCAATAAATGCAACTGATGAAGAACAACTAGAAGAAATTATGCAAGCCACATCATTTGAGCCAAACCTTCCCATTACAAGAAGAGAAATGGAAGAGGTGCATTCATTACTACACCTAGGGGAAGGCCGACCAGTTCTAGATATATAGTGGCCATCCATTTCTACATCTCCCATCAATGAATACACAATAGAAGGGTTGTTTGCAATGGCATTTCCAACTCTGTACCCTCAAGGAAAAGATGCATTTAAGCAACAACGTATAAAAGATGTCAAACTACATGAATATGCTCACCACCTCATGCACTATCATGACAACAGATTTGGGAAGCATCCATCATTTAGGTACTTCATACTTAATATCCTTATGCACCATCGAAGACAAGCAACAACATTTGTATTTGTTCATAAACAACTCGATGGTACAATACCTACATCAATTTATGACCTGCGTGAAAGGTTGAAGGACATGCCTGATGAAAATCTTGTCGACCAACTCATGTGCTTCAGCTCATCAATTCATGGCACACGAGCGTTTTGGAGTAAACAACGAGGAGAGCTTCTTAATATGGTGATTCAAATAGGGTGCCCAAATCTCTTTTTCACACTCAGTACAACAGATACTAAATGACCAGAATTGCACAAGGTCACTCCAACTACCTCACCACCAAACCCAGCACTGCAACAAGATGGCAATTACAAAATATATTCAATAATCCCCACCTAGTAGCACTCTATATGCACCACAGATTCACAATATTCCTTGAGGAGGTCCTAGATAAGCTTCTCGGTGCAAAAAATCATTGGTATAGGTACAAAATCCCCCCCATTCCACTTTCAATTTTATTTTACCTCACAATAATTACTAAAGAAACAAACTCTCAGGTATGAATGGAAACACAGAGGATATTCACATATCCATGGATTCATTTGGCTACGATACGCACTAGACATTAGGAAATTATAATAGAATGATACTTGATCCATCCAAAATTCACTTGACTTTATTGATAGATATGTCTCTGCATGGAACCCACAAATTCTTCAGTTGATGAATCAAAAAATTCATCGATCAATTGTTGATGATCCATGTTTAATGGACACACAATTGATTGCTTCTGCCAACCTTGCCAGTAACTACATCAAGCTTATAAATTGTGTACAATGACACACAAGATGTACCCCCCAAACATGTCTAAGGATGAAAGGGGCTTCTCTTCTATGTCGCTATAAAGCACCCTAGACCACACAAGACAAATCAAAACTATACATAACTGACAATGTCCATCTTGCCCACATCCCAGCTCGTAATGATGATCGCCTAAACCTACACAACCCACAAATACTATCCATTTGGTGAGCCAATGTAGACTTCCATCCCATCTTGTCAATTTATGCAATACTTAAGTACATTGTAAAATATGCAGCAAAGGCCAAAAACAAATAAGAAACGTACCATGCCATGTTGTCCCACATTTCAACAAAGTTTGACTCTAAAAAAATAGCCCCAATTTCTTTTCAAAGAATGCTTCTTGCAAACCTAGTAGACCATGACATTGGTGCCCAGGAAACTTGCCACCTCTTGTTCAAACTTCCACTCTCCATATCTAGTAGGAAATTTGTATCTTTAAATTTCAACCAAAAAAAACCTACAACGTATACCAATTGCACCAGCAACGGATACAACATACCCCAACTATATTGAATCCTACATCTCACACCCTACACACCTAGAGTCCTCATCACTTATAGAGGTCACCCAATAATGGACCTTTAATGCTATAAGGAAAAAAACCAATGGACAAAGCACCCCACCACAGCTATTGTATGAGTCTCTCCACGCTTCATAGCCATCCCTTCAAAGGAAGGTAATAGCTTTGAAGCATTTTTTTGGAGTGAATTAGTTCTATACAAAATATTATGCAACCTTCAAACAAGTATTGGATCAACATCATGTGAGATAAAAGATAATTAAGAGGCTTTTTTCAAACTAATACCATCCTTGGTATGTACGTAGAACCAATCTTGAGCTGGAACAAGAAGACAAAATTGATAGCCCAATAAGAAATGAAAACATTTTGCATGAAAATACACCAAATGAATGGAAAGTCTTGTCAAGATTGTACCCAGGTCTACCTATCCACCTAAATTAAATTGACATGCTTGGTAACTGAGAAATAGACTTGAACAATAATTGGGCAGATTTAGAATTGAATCAATCACAAAAAAATGGTGGCTGCTTTCATTAAAATTAATTGTACCATGATTCAAGTCCTCCAAAATTGCAATAAGCATACATAAACTATGTTGTCTACACAACAACAAAAAGCATATGCAATTGTTCTATGACACCTAAAATCAAGCACCCAAGAACCGCCCCTTAAGCTACTTGTACAAGGCACAATAGGTATAGGAAATTCACTCCTTATTACAACAATAAAGAAAATGATGATCAACTCAGCCCCAAGTGGTCAATTGTCATTGCCCCTCCTCGAACCAACAGGTGTCTCAGCGTTCAACATACAAGCATCAACAATTCATTCCTCACTATGAATACCAATCAAAGAAATAGTACCCCTACAAGGATAAGCTCTTGCAACTTTCCAAGAGAGCATGTACTACATTCACTAAATTCTAATAGATGAAATGAGTTTCATAGGGCCTAAGCTACTTGAAAAAAATGACATGAGTCTACACCAAGCTTTCCCAACTCAAAATCACATTCCTTTTGGCGGATGCTCTATTGTTATAATTGGTGACTTGGGACAATTGCCACCAGTTAAAGACATTCCAATGTATGCTTCAAAATCCTATGGTGGCACACTATAGTGCAACTTCAACACTATTTTTACCATGGATAAAAAATTTTCCAAATAGGAGACACTCCTATTCAAATTCAATTTCGTGCACTCCTTTCAAATTTACGAAATGTAACACCTACAATTGCATATTGGCATCTTCTAATGTCAAGATCAAATTCATCAATTGCATCAGATGAATAAACACTTTTTCTCCCAGCCATACATCTCTTTTCAACAAATGAAATGGTCTTAATGCATAACAAACAGATGTTGCTACCTTTAGCAAATCCAGTTGCACTATCCAATGTAGAACCACTTAAAGGATTTCTATGCTCAAATGCAAAAGAACAATTTCAATCTAAGATCCTCTTGTGTATTGGTCAAGAGGTCATTCTCTGTACAAATATATGGGTTCAAGTTGAGCTCGTCAATGGTGCACTTGTATAGGTAAAAGCAATTGTATACAATGATGGAGAAAACCCACCTCAAGTACTATTGTTTGTTGTTGAATTTGAAAAGTACATGGGTCCACCTTGGGACAACAACAACCCAAAGAATATTCTAATAATCCCAATCAGTCGAGGAATGCACCGCCAAATACCATTAAAAATGGCATGGGCAATAAAAATACATAAATCACAAGGGATTACACGTCAAAAAGCTACAATTGATATTGGCAACATTGACAGACAAGTCCTTACATTCACAGCTATTTCAAGAGTTCAAGAGCTTGGAAAGCTCTACATCCAACCAGCATTCACATTTGAAAGATATTCCCGCATGAAACAAAACCTATATGTAGCTTGACGAAAAGAAGAGGAGATGTATTTGACAAAATTATCAAATACTACTCTAGCTGATGAACTATAACTGATTGAATGTTTGAAGATGTTAAGTTGATGATCACAGAGACATAAGAAATTTAATGCAAGACATTAAATCAGTTAATGTATTGTATTTTCATTGATGTCAACTTGATATAATCTGCATGGTCTTGGACATATTGCTAAAAGACTTCAAAGAACCGATGAATCAAAGGTTATGCTATCAGTAATGCATATAAGTCAAGTATTCACAAAGTCACTGTATACACCGATGGAATGCACACCGACGGTCAGAGTAAAAGAGCAAAGTCACAGTGTCACCCGATGAGCAAATGCATAGTATTACCAACAAGGAAAAGTCACAGTGTTTCCTAACGACAAAAGAACAGTGTAACCTGACAGACAAAATTACAGTGTGCCCGACGGACGGAGAGATCCCAAAGACAACTGAAGTCACACCAATAGAATAGTCAGTTATCACCGATAACTAACTGAAGTATTGACCGACAGAACAGATAGTTTAGAAATGACAAAATGCTTAGTTGTCAAGAGCTAAAAATAGACTTAACTGATACTTATCATTGTTTTAATCGACAAGATAAAGACGGAGATAATTAAAGGACTTAAAGTTGCTTTGTCCAGTTGGCAAGAAGATCTCTATGAGATAAAACTGGAGTTTTTTCTTTAAATCTAATTGGTGACAATTGTGGATCATGCTAAGATCAAGAAAGCCAAGAAACGGTGAAATCATGTCTATATAAGAGACAAGCTTATTCATTGTGAATAAAGGGAGTGACAAGAGAATAGATGCTAAAGTGATTATGAAGAAGAAGAAAGTCTTCATTTAGACCTGATCAATCAAGTTGAGGAAAGAGCTAAATTTTGCGGACACTGACGAACAATGATACAACATCACAGAGCAGAACAGTGTGGAGAAAAGGTATTGAATTGATTACATTGATTAGAAAGGTAATGCACTTACAATAGATTTGAAAATGTGCAATTCAAGTTGTATATGTGAACAAATCAATTTATTATTTCAGTTTAACCATTGAAGCATCAAGTCTCTTAACCGAGCAGGACTTAAAAGTCTTTTGTAATTGAGATACATCCCAAGGAGTATCAAAAAGTTAATTTGATCATACAAAGTAGCATTGGATATGCCTGATACCTATTGACAGACCAAGTGAGTGTTTGATCAAGGATGGCAGCATTAGATGCCAGATACTAAGTGAAAAACTATCTATTTAAATCCTCTAACAAGGTCACACCTAACAGTGTGTTTGTAACCTTTAACAGGGTTGGCTCTTAACCGAGCTCACTTCAAAAGAGTGAAATTTTGGGGTACCGGTCCCAGTGGTTTTTCCCTTAACAAGGTTTCCACGTTGAAAATCCATGTGTTAATGTGTCTATGAGTCATTACTATATTGTTTTGCATTTCACTTAAGTAAATCTAGATTGATTGGTATACACTAGTTATTTACTGTGTTTCGGTAAATAGAAAGATTGCTTATCAGTAAACATATAGAAGAAGGGTTACAAAGCATTTCGACAAGTAGAAAATTGATATAAGTATTTCAAGGCATTCATCTTGTAGGACTGAATATAACTAGAGGCTTAAAAGTGTTAATAATTTTTAAAGGGTTGATTTAAGGATTAATTTTTTAGGTCACTGATTCACNNNCCCCCCCCCCCCCCCCCCTCTCAATTATTACTAACAATTGGTATCAGAGCTTGTGTGCTTAGAAAGGGAGTTTAACAGCTCAAGCTAAAGATCACAAGATGAACAAACAAGATGTGCCCAAGTTGAAAAAAGACAACTTTGCTTCATGGCAAAGTAGAATAAGACTCCACTTATAAGGTATTGGAAATGATGTTACTCAATACTTAGATGTTGAATATGTGTTTCCCACAAGAGCACCCATAGTTGAACAAATGAGAGAGAAGCATGAGCACAACTGCATGATGATAGAGCTCCCTTCCTCACTCTTTGATGCTAAATTTCAAGATGTCAAAGCATGCACAACTGCAAAGCAGATGTGAGACAAACTGAAGCTTGTACATGGTGGTGATAAAAATGTTCTGAGAGCCAAGGCAGAAATCCTTAGAGGAAATTTTGATGATCTTAGAATGAAAGGTGAAAACATCACACAATACAACACAAGAATCAAAGAGGTAGTCAATGCTATCCAAGGAGTTGGAGGTGTACTAGATGAAGATACAGTGGTAAGTAAAACTAAAAGAACCTTACTACCTACTTATGATATTAGAGTATCTGCCATACAATAAATGAGAGCAGTAGCAAATAGCAATGTTACTCTAGATAGTTTGATTGGAAGACTGATTTCATTTGAGATGAATAACTTTGATAATGGTGTCTTACCAAACATAGAGTTTGCATTCAAATCTTCTTTGAGAATAAGTAAATCAAGTCATAAACACACTATGAGAAAAGATAGTGATAGTGAAAGTGAAGAAGAAGATCTTGATGAAAGTGAAGCACCTATGGCTAGAAGAATGCAGAGAGGCAAAGGTAAATACAAAGGTAAATTACCACTTGTGTGTTTTGATTGTAAAGAAATTGGACACTTTTCTACAAGATGTCCTAACAGAAGAAAAGATGACAGAAGTAATGACAGGTCATTTGAAAAGAAGTATGATAGAGGTGATTACAAAATTAACCGACAATCATAAAGAAGCGATACCAGAGACTACAAGGACAAAGGAAATAAGGCCAGTTACCTAGCCAAATGCAAAGATAAAGATATTGACATGGAATCTGATGAAGACATCAAGATGGTATTTGTGGCAATAAAAGATGATTCAGATGATGATGGAGAAAGGTATGTAGAAAATGCACTCATATCTAAAGTTAGCAGAAATGATGTCTGGATCATAGATAGTGGTTGCACTCACCATATGACCGGTGACAAACAACAGTTTGAAACTTTTGAATACTATAATAGTGGTTCAGTAAGAATGGGTAATGACACACCTTGTCCAGTTGAAAGTAAAGGAACTATAATGTTGAATAACCTGATAAAATGTGAAAATGCTTATTGGGTGAAAGGATTGAATTATAATCTATTGAGTGTTTCTCAATTGAATAATTCAGGTCACAGAGTAGCATTTGAAAATAAGAAGGCAAAGATCTCCAATCAATCAGGAAGTCTGATTGGTACCGGTGAGCAGACAAAAGGTAACTTATTCTATCTGAATGATACTGACACCACTTGCTTAATGGCTAGAAACGAAGAAATATTGTTGTGGCACAAAATATTGTGTCATGTAAACTTTGACAACATGATAAAAATAAGCAGAAAAATGAATTTAAGAGGCTTACTGACAATGATTAAGCGCGATAATATCATGTGCAAAAATTGTCAAAAAAGGTAAGATGAAAAAGTCTAGTTTCAAAAGCAAAACCCATTCATCTGATGTCATTATAGAATTAGTCCATACATATCTATGTGGACCCATGAGGACAAAGAGTTATTATGGTGATAGATATTTTATTCTCTTTTTTGATGATTACTCTAGAATGATGATAGTTATGTTTCTAAAAGATAAATATGAAATATTCAAGATGTTTAAATGATACAAAGCAATGGTAGAAAAACAAAGTGGTAAAAAATTGAAATGCTTAAGATCAGATAGAGGGGAATTTATTTCAGATGAATTCACTAACTTTTGTAATGAGCATGAAATCAAAAGACAGGTCTATGCACCGAGAACACCACAACAAAATGGAATTTCTGAAAGAAGGAACAGATCCATTGTTGATTGTGCAAGGACACTAATGATAGAGAAAGACATCACCCAAATCTTCTAGAGGGAAGCTGTCAGTAGTGTTTTTTACACATTGAACAAAGTAAAATTGAAGAAAGACACCAAGAAGACACCCTATGAGCTATGGTATGGTTACACACCCAATGTAAGTTACTTCAAAAATTTTGGTAGTCAATGTTATATCTTAAAAGATGATAGAAATGGAAAACTTGACTCCAAAAGTGATGAAGGAATCTTTCTAAGGTACTACACCAAGAGCAAGGCTTATAAATGTCTCAATAAAGTCTCTAACAAAATTGTTGAAAGTGCAAATGTAAAGATAGATAAATTTGTAGAGAAGAATGAAAAGGAAAGCACAAAAGAAGCAAAGGACTACAACGGGTTTGTTTACAATGAAAAAATTGTCACTCTACCTGAGCAACAATGTATAGCTCCCGAGCAACAAATTATTGCACCCAAGCAATAGATTATTGCACCCGAGCATCAGGCTGCAAATATTGACAATCAAGATATTGCTCAAGATGATGTACCAAGTGATGGAGATCAGAATGAAGGATAAAATAATGATCAAGATGATAGACAAAGAATTAAACCTATACTTTCTAGATATGTCAGAAGGAACCATCGACAAAATTAGATCATTGGAGATAAGAAGGATGGTATGAGAACCAAAAGTAAGTCTCTAAACACAAGATGTCTTATTTGTGATTTTGAGCCAAAATTTGTCAATGCTGCACTTGATTATGAAGAATGGATTAGTGTTATGAATGAAGAAATTGAGCAGATTGAGAAAAACAAGACATGGACACTTGTACCGAGACCAGATGACAAGAATGTCATTGGTACAAAATGGATATTCAGGAATAAAGTGAATGAGAATTGAGAAGTCACCAGAAACAAAGCAAGACTAGTATGCAAGGGGTATGCAAAAGAAGAAGGGATTGACTATGGAGAGACCTTTGCACCCATTGCTAGGCTAGAAGGAGTGAGAATATTACTTACGTATGTTGCATGTAAAGGATTCAAGGTATACCAAATGGATGTCAAGTTTGCATTCCTAAATGGAATACTTAAGGAAGAGGTATACATTAAGCAACCAGAAGGGTTTGTTGATCCAGACAAGATGAACATGGTATGTAGACTACACAAAGCCTTGTATGGATTGAAACAAGCACCCCGAGCCTAGTATGAAAGACTTCATTCCTATCTAATAAGTATTGGATTTGTAAGAACTAGTGAAAACAGTAATCTTTATTTGAAGGAAGATACTGATGCTAACATTTTGATTGTTGAGATATTTGTTTGTGACATCATATTTGGAGGCAATGATATGCTATGCAAATCATTTGCAAATGAAATGAGCAAAGAGTTTGAGATGTTTATGTTTGGAGAGATCAAGTTCTTTCTTGGTTTACAGATCATGCAACAAGATGAAGGTATTTTCATTACACAATCCAAATACATCAAGGAGGTGCTGAAAATATTCAAGATGGAAGATTCCAAACCAGTTGGAACACCAATGGAAACTGGATGTAAGCTGACAAAGGAGGACAAGTCATCAGAGGTAAATCAGACTTTGTACAGATCAATGATTGGAAAACTCATGTATGTTGTACATACTAGACCAGATATTGCACATGCAGTAGGAATAGTTGCAAGATTTTCTGCTAATTCCAAGGAATCACATATGACTGTTGTGAAAAGAATCCTAAGATATCTGAAGAATACTGAGGACTATGGCTTATGGTATAAAAGAGAAGGCAAATTTGAACTTAAGGTCTTTACCGACGCTGATTGGGCTGGAAATATTGATGACCGGAAGAGCACAACTGGAGGAGCATTATTTATGGGTGACAGGCTTGTCACATGGATCAGCGAGAAGCAAGGATGCATCTCTCGATCTACTACAGAAGAAGAGTATGTTACTGCTACTGCAAACTGCTCAAATATTGCATGGATCAAATAGTTACTAGAAGGTATGCATATAAAAATTCTTGAATCAGTAATTATCTATTGTGACAATACCAGTGCAATTAACATTTCTAAGAATCCAGTCATGCATGCTAAGACAAAGCATATTGCTACCAAGTATCATTATTTGAGAGAACAAGTTCAAGCAAAGGAGGTGAGACTTGAGTATGTGCAATCAAAGGAACAATTAGCTAATATCTTCACCAAGCCACTGCCCAAGGATGCATTTGAATACTTGAGAAAGAGACTAGGGGTCAGACCATTGTCTACTAGTCATTAAAATGACTCGAAGGCTGCATCAGCCTACATATTATCATAATATCATTCATGTTTATGCAAGCAAAGAGATGGGCTTCAAAGATAAATCTATACACAACAAGGTATCTATATACTCCGAGCACCAGAGTTATTGTATTACTGATGGATTGGTAAATTCAAAGAGTATATTATGGATAGAAAGGACTATTTGGCATTACTATCAAATATTTGTTTGGAATTGTTGTCAAAGGGAGAGATTTTATCTATTATCACCTCAGGGAGAGATTATATCCATCACATTAACCAAAGGGAAAGATGTAACCAAAAAGGGAGAGTACATACAAGGGAGAGAATTGCTGAAAAGAGACATCAAAAGAAAAGAGAATAGTGAAAGGGAGAGAGTTTGACATAGGAAAAGAAAACATCACATCAGAGGAAGAAAGATTCTACATCTATCCAGGGAAGGGATTGAAGACAGAGAGAAAGCTACAAGAATCAAATCTAAGCTATATAAGCTTACCAAGGACTAGATATTTGTATCGATTATAGTACATAAGATGGGTAGTTTGATGAACTTTAACTGTTATATTTCATATTGTATTAGTAATAATATAGTGTGATAATGTAGTGTGTTGCCATCAATGTTAAAGGGAGATATTAATGAACTATAACTGATTGAATGTTTGAAGATGTTCTGATTAAGTAAAAACAGGTTTTACAAGGACCCGAAACCTTTACAAGAAAAAAGTGTTCAACAGGTTTTACAAGGACCTACAACCTAGAATTAAAGGACACATAGTTTAAAAACAAAAACAGCTAAGCTGAAGCAACAAAACAGAAAGGGACAGCATAACAGCTAGTCTAACAAAATACAGTCCCAAAGAAAAAATAGGAGATAGCAGGGACAACAAAAAGACCAACCAAGAACGCCAGAAAAATAGTTACATAGC
>MU223182.1:334088-346534 GCA_018584345.1 Thuja plicata | reverse complement strand
CTAAGTGACAAACTATCTATTTAAATCCTCTAACAAGGTCACACCTAACAGTGTGTTTGTAACCTTTAACAAGGTTGGCTCTTAACCGAGCTCACTTCAGAAGAGTGAAAATTTGGGGTACCGATCCCAGTGGTTTTTCCCTTAACAGGGTTTCCACGTTAAAAATCCATGTGTTAATGTGTCTATGAGTCATTACTTTATTGTTTTTCATTTCACTTAAGTAAATCTGGATTGATCGGTATACACTAGTTATTTACTGTGTTTCAGTAAATAGAAAGACTGCTTATCGGTAAACATACAGAAGAAGGTTTACAAAGCATTCTGACAAGTAAAAATTTGATATAAGTATTTCAAGGCATTCATATTGTAGGACTGAATATAACTAGAGGCTTAAAAGTGGTAATAGGTTTTAAAGGGTTGATTTAAGGATTAATTTTTGAGGCCACTAATTCACCCCCCCCCCCCCCCCCCCCCCCTCAATTATTACTAACACCAGCCACTACACCTTAAATGTAAGCACAACACCTCTATTAATTGACTTATTTTGAAGTACACTGAACTGAAAATGCATAATTATAAATTCAAGATTTATATAAAAAAGGCAATAAATGTGAACTACTTATTTATCCAATGTTTCTGATATTTACGCTTCAACTTCAAAAAAATTGATACAATTTCCAATTGTGAGAAACTGACTATGCTCAACAAAACTTCTACAAGAATAGTTATTAATACATTTATTTTATGTAAGATTGAGTTGAAATAAGAGTTTGACATTTATCATTATGATACATTTGAATACTATTTTATTTAACTTAAATATAATTTATTTTCTTGAAATCACACAGTAAAAAAATAGTTATTAACGTGTACAAGAATATTTATTAATACATTTATTTTATGTAAGATTGAGTTCAAATAAGAGTTTTCCATTTATCATTATGATACATTTGAATTTTGTTTTATTTAACTTAAATATAATTTAGTTTCTTGAAATCACAAAAAAAAAATTCACTTTAAATTAAATGCTAAGTATTTATTATTACAGATTGAATGTGAAGTTGAATGTAAATTCTAAACATAATTTTTTTTTGCATTGTTAGCATGCTTTTTAATAATCGTTCAACTCATTTGCAGAAATGTTGCGATAGAGGGTTGTTGTAATTGATCACTTCTTTCAGCATGTGGACATTCATAGGATTCGTGAAGAAGAAAGATCTTCTGGATTGATTGCACAAAGCTTACTAAAAGAAAGAGGACTAATCACATATCGTCTAATATCATAGAGAAATTTTCCCACTTTTATAGGGACCCATTTATTTCACAAATGAATACTTATGAAACATGCAATCCAACAGAGGTGCATCATATCCCAAGCAAGATATGGTTTCAACCAGCTTCAATAGCCTCTGAAACATAATACTCCTCTCTGGTACATGGAATAGGATAATTATGGTTAGAGAACCTGCTTCGAGTACCACAAATCAATACAACATCTTTGCAGAATCTATAGGAAATATATTGTGCCAGCTTGGATGCACCCATGAACTAAACTGGAGATAAGATAGATTTGTATTCCAGAACTTACAGATCAAAGCCTGTTGTAGAAGATAATGTCGCATTTGATTTAAAGCTTCCACATAAAAGGTGATGGAAACTTCCTCCAATCTAGGAAAAGAGGGGTCTTCCTCCTTTCTGTTTCGAATAGATTCATCACTCTGTGTATCTTGAGAGCTTGTTTTAGTGGGGAGATCAATATCTATTCTTACTGATTGAATCTGTTGAGGTTTTAACTGTCTTCCCTAGGTACTCAAAATAGGCCTCCACTTTATAGTTTCCTTGTGATTCCTTCTGAAGGCTTTGTTTACCCCATTATTAAAACTCGGAACCCTGTTGTTCTTGAAGAGATCTACCCATTTCTTATGTATTTCCCATTGAAGGCTTGACCATGTCTTTTTTTTTAGGGGGGTTGATTGGTATTCCCGCTTTGGTAGTTATAAAAATTGGAATGAGATTAGGATTAATGAGTGGTGGATGCCAATGAATCTTATGTCCCCCTAAGAGATCTCTTGTCCAGGATTTATGTCCCTCCACAAGCTCACGCTGAGAAATGCTACCAAAATTTTGCAACTTTAATCCCTTAATCCTGCATTCTGACCACCAATCTAAAACCAAATTTGTAGAATTTGCATCCTTAAGCCACATATTTTCAAATTTAAATGGTCACAACTGAGGCTTATCTTCCCCAATAATTTCCAATTGGATGGGGAAATGATCTAATCATGAGGTTGGAGAGATAGGTTCTTTAAGGTCAAATGGAAAGAGTGTGAGGTCTCATTTGAAGAAAAATCTGTCTAATTTTTATGAAATGTTGTTAGCCCCAAGTCTCATTTTTGTCCAAGTATATAAACCATTGTCTAATTCTATTTCCATTAAATTATCTGATTGTAACCAATCCTTGAAATTAGTTTGAGATTGTGACTCCTTTTACGAACCACCCAGTTTTTCTTATGGATGAACTATGGCATTAAAGTCTCCCCCTAAAAAGATATTCCCATCTGCTCGGGATAAAAGACATATGCTAATATCTTCCCAGACTTCCATTTTCCTCCTGCTGAGAGTTGGACCATAAACATTTATGATGTAGAAGTTTAAGTTAGATGCTAAAATTCTAATTTCACCACCTATCCAATTTGGGCTCTTCGCCATTTTCGAGCAAGCCAGGTGTCTTGGATTCCAAAGGATTGTAATTCCTCCCGAAGAACCTATGACATCAAACTCATCTACAGACCAATCTCCAAGTGATTTGGTGAAGTTAGCTAGTTGATCCAGGCTCATTTTTGTTTCCTAGAGTACAACATCTACTTTGGAAGACAATGTACAGTGTTTGATTACTCGTTACTTGTTAGGGGCGTTGAGACCCCTAACATTCCAAGATAAGACTTTCATTGTGACTTGGGAAGGAACTTCCCCTTCCCAAATTTTAAATATACTATAATTTTGGATTGATCATGATCTTCCCTATCTTCAGATCTTAATATGGATAGAGATTTTCTACCTTTGCCTTTCTTTTTAACATCTCCACAGTCAGGAAGAGAATTCTTTGAAATTGATTTCTGAATACCTAAGTTATTAGGTTGAATTGAAGATAGAGAAGTCGTGAAAGGTTCTAATGCCTCTCAACCAATGGAAATATTTGAGGGTTGCTCTTCCACATTGTCATTGTAATATACAATACCTTCAATGTCATTCCATCTCTCTTCCTCCTCTACATAGTCAACATCTAGAAGCCTTTAGACAAACGATAGTGATTTATCCTCATTTTCCATGGATTTGTTCCCTGAACAACCAAAATGATCATAAGTTGCCTGAAGCCTGGGAGATATAGGAGATTCTGAAGGTCGATCCACTGCTTGAATTTTTGAAGACCTCTCTGAGTCATTCCCCTGACAATGGTGACTCTTTGCTACTGGTTTTAGCAGAATAATACCCCCCTTGATTTTGTTTCTAGACCTTGACTTCTTTGCTATTTCTCCTAGTTCTACCTTGTTTTCTTTTTGTTCTTTCGCCCTTAATCTAGAGGATTTTTTGCAACCCGAGCTATTGTTAGATGAATCAAAGTCTGGAGTGCGTCTGGAGTGCCAGCAAAATGTAGGATTGGATAAACATTCCCTATTATGAGATTTGTGTCTGCTTGATCTTTGTCCATGTTGGGGCCAAAAGTCGCCTCAACCTTTGCCAGATCCCACAAAACGTTGATCCTAGTTTGTAGAATATCATCTTCTTGGTCTATAACTATAGGCAAATTTGCCTTCTATTTTGGGGGAAAAATATCAAAAGTAGACCTGTGTTCCACTAATGTGATCTCATAAAACTCTTCCAACTCAACCTTGTGGTTAGCTTTACCATCAAAACTATCTTCTTCTGTCAAAACTTGATCTTCCAACTGTTCCATCATATCCATTTGCACCTATTTAAACCATTATCTTAAGAGTTGTTCAACAGTCTTTTGATTAAATTTTGGGACTTGGTTAATATGATTGCCTCCCGAGTGAAGAATGGTAGAGCACTTCCCCAACATCTGCTTTGTTGAGAGGTTGAGCTTTCGAAGAGTAATCATCACCCTGTTCCACTTGGGATGAGACCTCATAGTCCTCCTCCATCCTTCCTTTGTTGGGTTTGACAACAAATCCAAATTCTAATCTACCTGATTATTTCCTTCCAGATTTGAACTTGGAGCCATTTAAAATAATCTTGGTGTATTCCAATGGTTAGTCAAGCATTTAATTTTCCAATAGAAAAACCAAAGAAACAAATTCATGATTTCTTTATATGTGCCAGCATTCAAATCTTTCCCAAGTGAGTCTGGATTTTTAGGAACTCCTACCTCCGGGAATAAATCCCAAACCAAATTTTGTTAATAGTGGATCTCCTAACTGGTCCCGTCTGAACTCTCTTGAACTTTGTTTTCATAAGGATCTCTATCCAACACAGTAATTTCTAGATTTGTCCTTGAGATTTGTGGTTCAGTTGGGTAACCCTGCAAATACTCGTAAGAAATAATCTGAACCCATGTTCCAAATTTTGAAATGATCTTAAGAGATCTTGGAAGTTCTTTCTCAAGATTCATGAGTAAACAGAGCTTTATTGAAGTCGTAATTTAGCTTAGATTATGCTTGAGGTAGATACCCAATTTATTGGCAAAGATTTGTAATGTTTTTGCATATATGTATTCCATGGGGAGGTTATTCATAGAAATCCACATCGGAATAAACTTGATAACATTCTTTGAGTTGTCAAAGTTAGGGGACCATTGTTGCATATGAAGCCCACAATTGTTGTAAAACCACGCCTTGATTTTAAATATTTCATCTCTGTTATTTTTTCTTTGAAAATAACAAGATAGTATCCTAACTCGTTATCAAGAGAATCTATCCGCAAGATATTGTGCTAGCTTGCATGTGCCCATGAACTAAACTGGGGATAAGATAGCTTTGTATTCCAGAACTTGTAGATCAAACCCTGTTGTAGCAGATAATGTCTCCTTTGATTTAAACTTTCCACGGAGAAGGTGATGGAAAATTCCTCCAATCTAGGAAAAGAGGGGTCTTCCTCCTTTCTGTTCCGAATAGATTCATCACTCTGTGTATCTTCAGAGCTTGTTTCAGTGGGGAGATCAATATCTAGTCTTACTAATTGAATTTGTTGACGTTGTAACTGTCTTCCCTAGGTACTCAGAATAGGCCTCCACTATGTAGTTTCCTTGTGATTCCTTTTGAAGGCTTTGTTTACCTGATGTGGACATAAGTCTTGTTGTTGCTACAGAACCAGCTTGGCTCTGTTCTGAGATCTTTCTCCTAGATCTATTAGGGTGTTCACAACCCTAAACTAAGGTAAGTCACTCTCAACTTTACCTCCTCTTCAAACCCTTTGTCTGCTTGTGGTGTCCATTGAAACTTTGTCTTCATCCCACATCTAATGGTGTCTAACATAGGTGCACAAATCCCACTGAAATGTCTAATGAACTTTCTATAATACTGAGCTAAACCATGGAACCTTCTCACCTCAGTTGCAGCCTTGGGAGTAGGCCAATTTAGAATGGCATCCACCTTTTCTTGGTCCATTTTGAGGTTACCCTGTGACAAAACAAAACCGAGATATACAAGCTCCTGCTTCATGAAGTCACACTTCTCCAAATTGATCATTAGCTTTTCATCATGCAATTTCTTGAAAACAATTTTCAAATGCCTAATATGCTCCTCCTTAGTTCTTCTGAAAACTAAAATGTCATCTAGGTAGACAACAACAAACTTACCAATACATTCTACCAATACTTCATTCATCAACCTCGTAAAAGTTGAGGGAGCATTAGACAAACCAAATGGCATTACAAGCCATTCATACAAACCTTCTGTAGTTTCGAAGGTTGTCTTCCATTCATCTCCTTCATTAATTCTAATTTGGTGGTAGCCGATCTTAAGATCAATCTTGCTGAAGTACTTTGCCTCCCCTAAACAATCCATTAGGTCTTCAATTTTGGATATTGAAAACCTATACCTAATGGTGATTCTATTTATGGCTCTAGAATCAGTACAAAGTCTCCAAGCTCCTCCTTTCTTAGGTGCTAAAACAATAGGGATTGCACATGGGCTTATGCTCTTTCTAATTAGGCCTTGGTCTAATAACTCTCTGATTTGCTTGGCTAACTCCTCATTTTGTTGAGGGGTCATCTTATAGGCAGCTTTGTTGGGTAAGGTAGCTCCTGGAATGAAGTCAATCTTGTGGCTAACAAGTCTCTTAGGAGTTAGGAGAGTGGGCTGGCCATCATTCACAATATCCTTACTCTTCAAGTATTTCTTTTACCTCCTTTGGTATCTCTAATTTCTTGGCAGCAACTTCATCTTTTGGCTTCAATACTAAAGCAAGTCCAACTCCTTCTCCTTCTCCTAGAGTCTTCAAGAACTCCTTCTCACCAACCATGAGCACACTTGGACTTGATGTCTTCATCTCTCCTTCTATTAGTGAATGAATTTTGAAAGTCACCCCATCTTTCTTGAATGAGTATGCATTCTTAGTTCCATCGTGCATGGCTTGGCTATCGAATTGCCATGGCCTTACAAGTAGAAGGTGGCATGCATCCATGGGAAGAATGTCACATAGAACCATGTCTTTATACTTGCCAATGGTTAATTCTACCCATGCTTGTTCTCCTACAAACACATGTCCTTTGTTGAGCCATGTAACCTTGTATGGGTTTTCATGTGGAATCTTTTTTAAATTTAATTTGTTGGTTGCCTCTTCACTAATGATATTATCAGTTGAGCCTGAATCAATAATGACTACACACCTTTCCTATAATCTTTCACTTCACTCTAAAGAGTGCTCTCCTTTGGCTTGGTTCTTCTTTGCTTGGCTCTTTGATTAAGGTCCTCCTTATCATGAGGTTCTCACCTTCTTCTGATTCTAATGGTACCTCAGATGGCTTGCTATTGCAACTTGATTCTTCTTGAACATAGTTAACTCTTTTCCCACCTCCTTGAGAAGTAGAACCTTTTTTAGGACACCGATATGCAAGATGTCCAAATTGTTGATAGTTGTAACACTTCATTGAAGAGAAGTAAGATCATCTTCCTTGGTTATTAGTTCATCCTCTTGAAATACTATTTGAACCTCCTCCACGGTTATAACCACCTCTTGTGCTAATGGATTCTTCTTGATTCTCAGTGTGTTTGGACTCACTCTGATTTCTTCCTCCATATCCTCCTCTATGACCTCTGGTGTCTCTTTTTCTTCCTCTACTATTTGAATCTTGCTTCTTCTTGAATTTTTCCTCCACCTTGAGGGCTAGCTGGTAACATTGGTGTACAGTCTTGGGGTTTAAGAGACTAATTTCCTCTTGGATACTCCACTTGAGTCCATTCAAGTACCTAGCCACTTTCAAGCTTTCTTCTTCCATCACATGCGACCTTAAGCATAGTTTGTGAAATTCTTCGGTGTAGGAACTGACTTCTAAATCTTTTTGTCTCAAATTCTGTCTCTTTTTGTGCAACTGTACTTCATAATCATCAGGAAGGTAAGTTTCCTTCATCTTGGCGACCATACCTTTCCAACTGGTTATGGGGTTCTTTCCTTCTTTTTCCCTCTCATCTTGGACAAACTTCCACCAAGTGAGAGCAGTTCCTCTCAACCTTGTTTTGGCTATTCTTACTTTCTGAGCTTCGGTCACATCATCACAGTCAAAGTGATTTTCAAGACCTTCTATCCATTCCATGATTAACTCTAGTTCCATCTCGCCACTAAATAGAGGCACACCTTCTAAGGACTTACCACTCATTGCCTTCAATGCTTTCAAGAATGGCTCTTCTTGAAACACAGGGTCTGGCTCCGGAATAATGTCTTCCTCTGCCACTGCTTTACCCTTTCCATCAGCTTCTCTCATCCGTTCATTGACTACTGCAGTCCTAAGCTGCACTTCTTCCAACTTAGTCGCCATTTCAGCTAACTGTTCCTTCATGAGTCTATTCTCCTCCTTTTTCTCTTCCACATCTTTTGCGAGTCTGCGTTGGTCACCATCTTGGATGAGTCGAAAAATATTTTTGTAGATAGCATCCGAACAAAACACACCCAAATCTTTTAGGGCTCTGATACCAATATGATGTGGAGAGAAGTCTTGTTGTTGCTACAGAACCAGCTTGGCTTTGTTCTGAGATCTTTCTCCTAGATCTCTTAGGGTGTTCACAACCCTAAATTGAGGTAAGTCACTCTCAACTTTACCTCCTCTTAAAGACTCACTCCCCATCGAAATGCTTCTCATCTCCTTCTTGCTGAACCTACACAAATAGATTCATTCTACTCACTTATTCAATGTTTTGTGAACATTGCTTTCATTCTCTACCCTAGTCGGACTATCACCGAGCTCGCCTAGGGTAAGATCTCCAGATTCACACCTTTTGCTACTCCTACCAAAAACAAAAAGGAAACTATGTACAAGGGCTCCTCTTGAGTTCCATCCCAACACATGATTCTTACCGTGGATTCAGGAATCTCGAGGGGCCATTACTGTTTACAACCCAGAACGGGTGAAGAACTAATAACTTGCAAAATAGAAAATAAGGTAACTAATCTACTTGCATGCAAAAGGAACCACAACGAGACTTGATGTCCACTAAACACACAGTCTGCAACTTCTCATTACTGGAAACAAAACAACACTGTACAATAATCTGCAAATCTCTAACTTTCTTGTAGCTTCTCTTCTTCTACAATCTCTACCTTCTAGATCTCCAAAAATGAAGGCTTTAGATGTTATTAGTAACCATCCTCTCATAGGAAACAACCCTAACGGTCCACTCATGCGCAAGAATCTCTTCAGGAACCGTTACACTAACCATACTGTCCATAAAAGACAAGATCCGCTTTTCACGGGCCGTTACGACTGAATATTGTCGAGCAACAGTAAAGCAATCCGAGCTCCAGTGTTGACCGAGCTGCTAGGCACAAATGTAGGTCGAGCTACTAGGCAATATAGGCTGAGTTGCTAGTGATACCAAGCAGCTTATCCAAAGTTCCCGATGCCTTGGTTGGATTTCCAAAGGCTTCCAAACTACCTCACACACACACACACACACACAACTAAAAGAAACCAACTAAGCAACCTATCTAGACATGGATTGACCTAGTCATATCCATTTTAGGGAAATAAAACAAATGACCTTCTAAGTGTAACACCCCAAAATTGGCACCTTATAATCCTAATCAATTTTGGTGCGCTCCTTCAATTTTCTCATCATCGAAGTCCTATTATACTAGGCAAATTCTCTTTCTAATTGACTTTAATTGACTAAGTCTCAAATGTAGAAAACTCAAATTTGCATAAATCTGACATTATATTTAATTCTTAAATTATCAAGGTTTATTAGCTAAAAATCCCTATAATTAATTAATTTAATTCTAAAGTCCTAAGTGCTTTTAAATTAAATTAATTCCACCCCTTTGGCTAATATACATCAAAAGGAATTGAATAGTTATTTAATTGATTGAATGGATTATCCTCAAAAAGAATTCCATAATTCTATATGAAAGGTCACTCATGTGGCAATAATCCACTTTTTTAATTAAATAATTCTTGCATTTTTGTCTCAAATGAAAGTGAAGAGGCATCCATTTCTTTTCAAGAAACTCTTCACCCTCTTTCCATGGTTTTCTATATATTGGACCTCATTTTCTTCATTTGAGAGGATGATTTTGGAGAGCATCAAATCTATAGTGAAATTTGCATTGATTATTTCATGTTTTTGAGCTTAATTGCATAATTAGATTAATTTCAATTTGGATTAATGATATGTTTATTTTTAATGCAATTCATTTACATATCTAACATCTCAATTTCATCATCTTTCAAGTTTTCATAGATTAGTTGCAATTTCATTACTAGATTAATTGCAATTTAATTTCATAGATTAATTGCATTCCATTTCATAGGTTAATGGCAATTTCATTACTTCTCATGCTTTAGAAATCCTCCATGTTAGCAATGGTCAGGTTGTTGGCTCTCGTTCTGAGAGTAAATTCGACATCCCCAACTGATTAGGAGGCAACAAGTCGCTTCAATCGAATTTGCAAGATGAACAATTCATGTTTAATCTTTGTGAATTGAACGATTGAGTAAGGACTATGTTGAGTTTGTGCCTGATTTAGAGGTCACTTTCAAGCACACACATTTTGGCGAACACACGAACTCCGTGGAAAGGCACTCTCAAAATCTTGTATATATCCTCGGGAGTAACTGGCATCTCCCCCTATGGCAAGTGAAAGGTGTTCGTCTCCGAATGGAAATGCTCAACCAGGGCACCCAGTAAGCCGTGATTTACCTGAATATCAGGTGCATCACGAAGGTAAGTCAATTCTAGCTCGTCAATGTGGGCACCATCAGCATATGATAGCCTCTGAAGTATCTCACCCATGACAGGATGATGTGATCGAAAACCGATGTCAGGGAAGTCAACCTGCAAAGCAAGCAACGAAATTGGATCAGTACCTCAACATGATGATTTTTCAAAGCAAAGACAACAAATACAGCTATGGACCTATCCTACACACAGTTTTAAAGTATTACAACTGGCTGACTCTGCGGCATGAAAAACGACAACTTTTGAATTTTGGCAAGTTTCCCATGTAAGGAAACTCTTTTCCTGCGCGAGCTTTCTGACTCGTGTGAGACGGGATTTCTTCCCACGCGAAATTTCAGAAATCTCGCGCGAGAGCAGGGAAGGGGGCCGTGCGAGGAACCCCTGACCCGCGCGAGGAATCTGATTCCTTGCGCGAAAGGCGACTTAGGCCGGCGAGAAGAAACTGTTTCCTCACGTGAGATTGGATGCGACAGAATTTAAAAAGGCTTAAAACATGTTAAAATGTTATAAATTGATTAAAAAAATTTGAAATACAGGATCAGGTTGCAATTACTTACAGGTGCATCATACTTTGGTGGTCGGTTGTGTCGTTGGGAGCGCTCAAATCGGTGTAGATGCACAGGAATGCTATCAATGTCAGCTGGAGCCCTCGCCATCGCTAAAGTCAAAGGTGAATAATGATTTGAAAATGACCCCTTCGGGCCTTATATAGCCTTTGACCTAATTTTTTGAAGTACTTTGTTTTCTGCGAAAATTGCACCCTTGGCTAAATGAACCGTTCTGAATCCATTTTCGTGATCAAAATCAAAATCTGACACTCCTAAGCAGCTCAAAATCGTGTTTTAAAATTTTGGGACTGACGCGATCGGACGCTTGTGCAATCAATTTTCTGACGTTGCTTTCTTGTCAGGATCATCTCTTGTTATCATTTTCTCGACTTATACAATCTTTTCATCAAAGTCAACTCTAGTCAAATTTGGTCAACTATGGTCAAACCTAATCAACAGGACCTCTCGATTGCTCTAAATCAATTTTGTCTTCTCTTGACCTATCTCTGGATCTCTCTGGTTTTTTTTTGGATCTTCGATCTCATTTCTCTGCATTTTCTCACTCTCATCATTATGGTGTGTCATCTTTCGATTTCGCTCCCGAGGGGGCAGGATGATTGCATCATTAAATCTTGTCGCATCATTCTTGAATCAGTCTGATCTAAATAAAAAATCCCCATCACTAGGGGCATCTCATCACTTGGGGCATATTCAATTTTTCGTACCTTATGGTCAAAATTGGATATTTCGTGATCTTGAATCTCTAGGGGCATCTTGATGTCTCGCATCATGTCATCTATCTTTCTAGGTATCTGAGCAATCTAACTCAAATCCTCAAGGATCAAGCTTCATTCTGGAGATGATTCTTGAAATCTCATTAGGTATTGGGGCAATCTAACCCTAATTCCTAAAAGTTACGCTTTATTCTGAAGATGGCTCTCAAAAACTCTTTAGACCGTTATCTAGGCAAATCTAACCTAGATCTCAGAGGGCTAACCTTCGTATTGGGGCAATCTAACCCTGATTCTGGAGATAGTCCTAGATCTTCATCAGCTATCAGCGGACATTAGGGCAATCTAACCCCGATTCTGATCTTCTCTCAGATGATTCTGCTTCTTGATCCGATCGGTGTCTTGGCAACCTAACCTAGACTTCTGAAATCTTCACTTCAGACTGTTATTTGAATCAATGCACTGCTCGCACATCAATTCAAAGAGGGGCAAAATGTAACACCCCAAAATTGGCACCTTATAATCCTAATCAATTTTGGTGTGCTCCTTCAATTTTCTCATCATCGAAGTCTTATTATACTAGGCAAATTCTTTTTCTAATCGACTTTAACTGACTGAGTCTCAAATGCAAAAAACCCAAATTTGCATAAATTTGACATTATATTTAATTCCTAAATTATCAAGGTTTATTAGCTAAAAATCCCTATGATTAATTAATTTAATTCTAAAGTCCTAAGTGCTTTTAAATTAAATTAATT
>MU223182.1:313666-326279 GCA_018584345.1 Thuja plicata | reverse complement strand
TCGTATTCTGATTTTCTGAAGACAATAGGGGAATAAATCTGAAAATTAGTTTTAAATAGGTTCAAATATCAATCTCAACATAATCCAATCAATGCATGTGAGTCCTAATAGGAGCATGAATGAATTTAACTTAGAGGAAACCTTACTGTCTTGACAATAAAAGCCCTGATTTTCTGAGGACAAGTCTGCAACATACCTTCCCTTTGGTGATTTGTTCCTAAAATTCAGTTCCCTTGATGCAAGAAGACCCCCTTAACACTCAGCAATAACACTCGTAGTGATTGGGTGATTTAAACATGTATTAGAAATTTAGAACCATGATTTATCACAAAAATGACAAAATCAGATTCCTGTCGTGTTCTGATTTTCTGAAGACAAAAGGGGAATAAATCTAAAAAGGGGAATAAATCTAAAAATCAATCCCAACATAATCCAATCAATGCATGTGAGTCCTAATAAGAGCCTGAATGAATTTCACTTAGAGGAAACCTTACTGTCATGACAATAAAAGCCCTAATTTTCTGAGGACAAGTCTGCAACATACCTTCCCTTTGGCGATTTGTTCCTAAAAGTCAGTTCCCTTGATGCAAGAAGACCCCTTTAACACTCGGCAATAACACTCATGGTGATTGGGTGATTTAGCAAATTATAGGAATTATAATAAAAATCACCACTGTTTTTTAATTCCTCAGACTTTTAGGTCTGCAACTATATCTTCAGACCAAAGAATGGCTTTAGATGATGCTAGGAATGGTGTTAAAGGTCCTGCAACATAGCTAGGATCAGATTTCATACAAAAGACAAACCTAGACTTAAATAAAAAAAATTAATTTTCTGTGGCAGTCCTCAGACTCAGTCATGGCATCCTTACCTCAACACACCAGCGACTGCAATCAATTGCAAATGGTGAGTCTTTATCCAAGGAACAATCTGCAAGTGAATTCGAAGGGGTTTAGCACTTAGATTATTTTCTTAGAATTTTCAAAAAAATCACCCAATCTGAGGAAATTTCAGATCTGGGCCTGCACATACCTTCAATTTGGCCCTCCAATGGCCTCCAATTGTTACCCAAGGCCAGGGAATTAGTCTGGAACAAATACTTAATAGTCTGGGCACACAATGAATTTCTATGATTTTTGGAAAAATTGCCAGCCCCAGGAAGTCTACAGATTTTGACTAATAATTCATTGCCTTTGGCCTTCTAATGTCTCCCAATGCCTTAGAAAAAGGTTGCCCTAATGTCTGCAATTAGTTATGGATAGAAGGAGAAGCTGGAGGAAGAGGGAGAATTCAAGGACGAAGTTTCTTCTCATGGAAAATCGCTTCAGATTTTACCTTGCCTGGTCTATGTCTTCCAAAGATATTCATGTTCATGACAGCAGCAACCTTCCCTTTTTATACTTGTTTTTGCCTCTTATTTGCTTCCCATAAGCTACATGGGATAAAAGATTTACCCCCTTCTAGAAAGTTCTAGTTTTACTTTATTACTTTCCCACATTAATTTTAATTAATTAATAAAATTATGCTCTAATGGGTAAAATTGAAAAACAATCCATGCTAGGACTCTACAAATTTGTCTAAGTCCATTATCTTTATTCATCCAAGCAAGCATTCACACTTTAAATCCATCCATGCAAGGTGAGTAAATCGTCCATGGTAGGTACAAGCTTCTTTTCATACTTAAAATATTTTTTATCTACATTAAAATCCTCAAGGGGAAATTCGACCCTAGTAGGGAAAATTCCCATACTTTGAAAATTCTCTTGCATTCACAATTGCTTGAAGGGGAAAAATGATCCTTGCTTGGATACTCTCAACACTTAGAAACTTTTTCAACTTCCATCATTGCCATTAGGGGAAAAACGACCCTAGCAAGGACAACTCTGATACTTAGAAAAATTTTACTCTCTGAACTCACTTTCAAGTGGAAAACGACCCTAGTTGGGACAAATTCCATACTTAGAAAATTTTTGCATTCCATAATTGGCTCCAAGGGAAAATCGACCTCTGTCTGGACAAATTTGGCACTTAGAAAAAATTTGGAATCCATAATTGCCTTCCTGGGAAAAAATGACCCCAGTTTGGACAAAATTCAGACTTAGACAAATTTGCAAGTCCATACTTAGTCTTGGGGGAAAAACGACCCGTCTGGACACTTTCCAGACTTAGAAAATTTTCAAAGTTCCAAGTTAAGTTCAAGGGGCAAATCAACCCTATTCTGGACAAATTGTACACTTTGAAAATTTTCAAGAAAAAGGCTATCCAGAGTGGTGGAAATTCATAGTATGCTTGGATTTTGCCCTCAACACTTAGAAATTTTTTATGAAAATGCCAAATAAAGAAGAGAGATTCATGTCGAGTCCGGATTTTGATCAAAATATGAAGGGAAATTCATGTTAAGTCTGGATTTTGTGTATTTGCATTAACAAAAATTGATTTTCCTTAGGATTTTGGCCATTTTAAGTGTGGAAAATCAATTTCCATAAGGACTATAAAGCCCTTATGCACGGAATATGCCTTAATATGGAATTTTGGACTAATTGACAAGCCATAATTTAAATACACTTAGGATTTTATGTTCAGCCCATTATAAAATGACCTTGACAGACTTTAATTTTAACGTTCCCACTTAAGATCGCAGCTAGGTCACTTTATTTCTATACCACCTCTCAGCCTCTTAGAGCTCCAAATTGCCAAATCTACAGCCAAAACCTAACTAACCTAACGACTACGAGAAAAAGAGGGGGGGGTCCCCATTTGCGATGGGGTGATGATGTGAAAAGGCCACAACATCTGGCGACTCTACTGAGGAAATGTTCCATAACATTTCAAGGATATAACTTCTTTAGAACCAAGAATCTTCAATTAATTCCCCTTTCACCTATCATACGACTAGGAAATGCACTCAAAATGGAAGAGATCGTGAATTGAGATAGGAACCTTAATCTTTAGTTACCCACATGTGCAAGTGTGTTTATTTCCTACTCGACAAGAACGTCGAAAGCTTCTTAGATCCATTGTAATTAGCTATTATATATCCATACTCCAAAAGCATCCTGGATAGAGCCTCGCTGCTAGTCAGGCGTCCATAGCCCCGATGAGGTTATCGTTGTGATTTCACCACGAACATTACTCTACTTTCAGTGAATTTGTATTGGATAGCACCAGTAGAGATATATTTACGTCCGAAACCAAATTGCCTTGATTTTACTTTACTTTTCTCATTTTCATTTTTCTTTCTTTTCTTTTGATATTGCTTTCTTTCTTTTCAAATTTCGTTTTGGCCTATAAGAAATGAAGGTTATCATGGGTTTGGAGGAACCATAGAGGTGTTGAAGAAGGCGTATAATTTTCACTAATTCCAACTTCACTTTGAGAACTTTCTAAGGACTCAAAGCAATTAAGTGTGAGTAAAATGTTGTAACTAGAAGACTTAGGCACTTAAAACACAACGAATGACTCCATTCCAAATTTGGTACAAATCATTTTCGAACAACGGGTTATTAGGAACAAATTCCAATTCAAGAGATCCTCACAGAGAGATATCCATGAAATAATCCGAACACAACCTAAGCGAGAGTATACTAGTGTGTGTTAAGAACACATCACCTTATTCACAAATGAAATCCCCTCTCAAACCTAACCTACTAAAACAAGGACACCTAAACTATAACTACTAAACCTCAACCTAAAGAAAACTTAACTACTCGAAGGCTAACTAACTAAGCCTAGAAAATGTAAGACAACCTAAACAACTAACTACTAAGGAGGGAGCCACGAAAGATCTCAAGTCAAAGGACTTAAGGCAAACTGACTACCTAGCTCCCAAAACAACCTAAGCTAAGACGACCGAAAGAAAACCTACTCTAACTATGTATAGGACTCCGAAGGAAGTCCTAGGTTCGGAAGTAATGCTTGAGGAATTGCCCATTGCCTGATCCTCTCCAGTCAACGTTTTTAGCTTAAAAGTATTCTCTCCCAAAATCTTAGAAATTTGATACGGACCCTTCCAAAGTTTGTCAAATTTATCATGATCACCTCATTTTTCATGTGCTTTATCCTAGTATAGTACTAGGTCTGAAATCCTGAAGGCTTTAATCTTGGCATGTCTGTCAAACCATCTCTTCACTACCCCTTGATGTTTCGCAAATTTATCTAGGGCTTCATCTCTCTTCTCATCTAGTTGTATAAGTTGAGACAATCTCGACTGGACCCTATCCTCATTGTCATAATACTCTTGTAAGAATTGCAGAGTCGGGATTCTCAGTTGGATCAGGAAGATTGGGTCATGTCCGTACACTAGACGGTATGGAAATGTTCCTAAGGAACTCTTCATCCTTGTTCTATCTGCCGAAAGGAAAAATTTTAGTTGTGTGCCAATCTCTTGGATTCTTGTCTAAAATTTTCTTAATGACAGGCTATAGGTTCTTATTGGTTGATTCTGCTAGGCCATTTCCTTGGGGATAGTAATTAGACGAAAATTTAAGTGTAATCCCATGATCAAATGCCCAGTTAGAAAATTTCAATGAAGCAAATGAAGAACCATTATCACAAACCAAAGCATAAGGACATCCAAACCTCGTAATGATTTTCTCTTCAAGAAATTTGATAACTTCAGCAATAGAATTCTTTAAGGCTCGGGCTTCCGTCCACCGAGTACAGTAGTCGGTAGCGGTCAAAATATACCTATGTTGTGCTGAGGAAGGTGGATTGATTGTACCAATGAAATCGAGTCCCCACTTCGCGAATGGTCTCACCTCGATCACAGGTTGTAGCGGCATCACAGGAATCTTTTCTCGAACAATAGCTATCTAGAAAATGTGGCAAGTCTTCACATGCTTGTGCGTATCTTTGAACAAAGTCGGCCAGTAATAGCCTGGTCTCAGTATCTTATGTGTTGTAGCCAAACTCGCCCCATGTCCTGTTCCAAACTTATCGTGAAAAAATGTTCCAAAATTCTTCCTACCTCTTCCTTTCCAACACACTTTAAGTAGATACCTTCATGATTCTGCTTGTATAACACTGATCCCTACAAAATATACCTTTTTCTCTTCAATTTCAATGCCTTCTTCTGTACTGGATTCAAATGTGAAGGACATTTGTGATTCAACAAGTAACTGATAATATCCTTATACCACTCATCAAGACACATCTTCTAGTCGGTAGCGGTAAACATATACCTATGTTGTGCCGAGGAAGGTGGATTGATTGTACCAATGAAATCGAGTCCCCACTTCGCGAATGGTCTCACCTCGATCACAAGTTGTAGCAGCATCACAGGAATCTTTTCTCGAACAATAGCTATCTAGAAAATGTGGCAAGTCTTCACATGCTTGTGCGTATCTTTGAACAAAGTCGGCCAGTAATACCCTGATCTCAGTATCTTATGTGTTGTGGCCAAACTCGCCCCATGTCCTGTTCCAAACTTATCATGAAAAAATGTTCCAAAATTCTTCCTACCTCTTCCTTTCCAACACACTTTAAGTAGATACCTTCATGATTCTGCTTGTATAACATTGACCCCTACAAAATATACCTTTTTCTCTTCAATTTCAATGCCTTCTTCTGTACTGGATTCAAATGTGAAGGACATTTGTGATTCAACAACTGATAATATCCTTATACCACCCATCAGGACACATCTTCTAGCTCATATACTTGTTGAACTAAGCCTCATCCATCCTATGCAATCTTTTGCACTTACTTTTGTCCTCTAACCAGCTTCATTGGTTGAATCTCTATGTCATATTCCTGGATAGTGGCGACCCACTTTTCTCTTCTCTCGCCTAGTTCATTCTACATCAATAGTGTCTTCACGGCAACATCAGGAACTATGGCATGCACCTTGCTTCTCAGAATGTAATGTCTAAATTTCTCTGTTGCCTTCACTAGAGCGTAAGCCTATTTATCCACATTGGGGTAATTCAATTCCGCATCTTTAAAAGGGGCACTCATAAAAGCAATAGGATGCTCCTCATTCTCCTCGGTCCTTTGAGTAAGAATCACTGCGCACACATGATCTGAGGCAAATGAATATATGTAGAATGACTTCTCATAGTTTGGACACTGGTGCCTTAACAATTGCTTCCTTTATCTCTTCAAAAGCTCTCCTAGCCTCCGGAGTCCATTCCATCTTCACATCTTTCTTGAGCATATCGTTCATGGGCTTCACTATTTCCACAAACCCTAAAATGAATTTTCTCACAAAGTTAATCTTTCCAAAGAAAGATTTTAGTTCTTTCTTGCTAGTTGGTAAAATCAATTTTGAAATAGCCTCTACTCTTTCAAGATCTATCATAATTCCATTTTCTAAAAGGACATGTCCAAGCAATTTTCCTTCCGTCATCCTGAACATACACTTCTTAGGATTGAGAGAGACCCCAAATTTTCTACATCTCGTAAATACTTTCCTCAAATCTTCAATGTGATCTCTTTTCTTTGAAAACATTGTGATATCATCCATATAAACAATAATGCACTTATCTTTTAAGTCCTTAAAGGCGTTAATTGACGACTCTCTAAAATGTAGCACCTGCATTGATTAAACTGAAAGGCATCCTTCTGTATGCAAACATTCCCCACTTGGTGGTGAAAGTTGTCATCAATCTATCTTCTACAATTACTTGATTGTAACCTGAATACCCATCCATGAAAGTCATCATTTGTGACCCATTCACTATTTGCAACACTTCATCCAATGATGGCAATGGGTAGTTATCCTTTTCTGAGGCTTTGTTCAGATTTCAAAAATCCACACATAACCTTATCTCTCCATTTTTCTTTCTCACTGGAACAAGATTGGCGTATATGATCTTTATTGTCAGCAATTTCTTCACTTCCTAATAGATTAAAGGTTCTAGCAAGGGATTGAAAATCCTCTATCGTTTTCTAAATGGCTTACTTCCTTCCTTCAATGGTGTAGTGTGCATGATAATGGAAGGATCGTTTGTCTTCAAATCCTCATAGCCCCATGCTATCACATCTGGAAACTCTCTCATCAACCTAAGGATGTCCTCTCTCTCTTCAAGAGTGCAAACCTTCCCAATGTGCATAATCTTTGGCTCTTCTTCTGTCCCGAGATTTACCTTCTCACATTTGTCCCCTCCTGAGCCTTGTAGCGTAAGTGGTGCCAAGGAACTAGCTATCTGGGCCAAACTATTTGCTACTTTGTTGCAAGATCTATATCCAAACTTGATTCCAAAAGCATCAAAACTTTCTATCAGATCCCATACTATATTTTGATACATGAAACATTCTTTCTAGCTGGATCATACCCTTTGGTATAACATTAGTCTTCAAGTTCATGATCCCATTTGGATTTATCTCTGCCTTTTCAATTATCAATTATTTGAGTTGTGAAAACATCTATGTTTGCCAAGAAGTCTAATATGTGTTTGTCATCATCAAATACCTAGAAATTGGTTACATTATCTGGTACTGATGGCGCTGATGTAAGTTCTACCTTAAAATTCTTTAACCCTTCTAGCGTAATTGGTGCCAAGGAACTAGTTGTCTAGGCCAAACTATTTGCTACTTTGTTGCAGGATCTATATCCAAACTTGATTCCAAAAGCATCAAAACTTTCTATCAGACCCCATACTCTATTTCGATACCCACTTATTCTTTTATCATGGGACGCATATTTCTTCCGAATTTGACATATTATCAAATGTGGAATCCCCTGAGACATGAAGTATCTTTGCTCCTTTGTTGATGGCGCACAATAGGCCTAAGATCAAAGCCTCATATTCAGCCATATTGTTTGTGCAAGGAAACTGTAAATGATGCACCGCTAAGTATGTTTCCCCTGATGGGCTGATCAATTCATATCCAGCTCCTGATCCTTTCTTTGTTTTGGAATCATCAAATCTTAAAGTCCACACTTGATTTCTCTCTTGATGTCTTTTCTGGGGCTCCTTTGATTTTGTATCCACTTCTTCTTTACTTCTTATTGTTGGGGCCTGATTTCTTTCTGCTCCCATCTTACTACTTTCAGCTATATGTTCTTGTGGAGGAGTCAACTTATCATTTTAATTTCCTTGTCCTTCTACCCTTAACGCTCCTAGGATTCTTTTATCCACTTGTTCTAAGGCTATCTTGCACATGGAGCAAGATAGTTCAGAATGGAATGCATTGTGAATTATGCAACAATTGGGCAACAAGAGGTCTCTCACTGAAGTTTGATTTCACAACTCAAGACCTTGCCTACAGCTCTTAGCACAAAATTTCTAAAATTTTCAAAAATCCCTTCTCCATCAGATGATGAGCCTTGATCAATCTCCACAAATACCTCTGTTGAATCTTGATTTCTCAGCAGTTTCTTTCCCTTGTCACCATGCGATACTTGCCACATCAATATTTCTTGTACCCTTGGCTTGTATAAACGAAGATCTGACTCAACAAATAAGACTTCATAGTTTTCTCCATACTCTGTAATTGTTATCTTCAGTCTCAGAGTGCTCTCAATTCTGATTTGATTTGGAATTCCCATCCATGGTAACCACATATGCGAGAAGTCTATGGCTACATAACCGTTCAACTTCCTAGTCCAATATCTGCCCAAAATTAGGTCATAGCTATCTAGAATGTCCACAACTGATATGTCAATATGTTGTTCCATCCTAGGATCAGATGCCAACTGCATATGAATGTTGTTCAACTCGCCCACAACTGAAACCTCTGTTTTGTCTAGCTATGTCACCGTATTTGTGTTCATAGGGATAATTCTCAATCTTCTGCATATGACTAGAGGCATAACATTTCTCGATGCTCCTGAATCTATCAAACAATTATGTAACTAAATAAGTCTATGGCTACATAACCGTTCAACTTCCTAGTCCAATATCTGCCCAAAAGTAGGTCATAGCTATCTAGAATGTCCACAACTGATATGTCAATATGTTGTTCCATCCTAGGATCAGATGTCAGCTGCATATGAATTTTGTTCAACTCGCCCACAACTGGGACCTCTATTTTGTCTAGTTGTGTCACCTTATTTGTGTTCATAGGGATAATTCTCAATCTTCTACATATGGCTAGAGGCATAACATTGCTTGATGCTCCTAAATCTATCAAACAATTATGTAACAAATTCCCAAAAATCCTTACTAATAGAAGGAATGGAACGGGTTCATCCTTCCCTTGGTAAAACACAATTGGAGTATCTTTGTAGTAAGCCTTTTGTCTGTCTCGGTTGTTGTATTGACTTCTTCTGTCTTTGCAGCACCCTACTCTTTTACAATTGTGTCTTGATTTAAAATCATTTTGGGCCATGTAGACTGGTTGTGATGCACAGTGACTACTACATATATTCTGATTATTGTAAGAAGCGTCCTCAGCCATATTTGCACTCTGCATTACATTAGATGTGTTATGAGGGGGTCTATTTACCCCATGTGTAGTACTTGTTGAAACTTGACTATGGGATTCTTGATTCTTGTTATCTCAAACTACTTAGAAACACATCTCTTACTTCTGCAATCTTCATTAATTCAAACAATGGTAAATTTATCTTTACCTTCCTTAACTCTTCAGTTACATTATGTCACAACCTCTTCAAACTCTCGTCATCTAGAGGGTTACTAGTAGCTCTCTCTTTGTCGTCGCCGGATTCCATTATTACTTTGTGCATTATTCCTGTTGTGGTTGCTATTGTTGCCACCCTAGCTATTATGGTTCCCTTGTCACTATTTTGGAGACTCCTTCGATTAACTAGGTAGATTGCTTGTGTTCGAATGGGGAGGAATATTGAAATTGTTAGGAGGAACAGATGAAGTTAAAGGCTCATTATTCCTATTATTCCTTTGATAAACCCTTAGTCCATTTACTTGAGACTGCTAGAATGCATGCACCTGTTTCGTGACTTGAACTAGAACATTGTTATTCAAGGGTGTGAAAAGGTAGTCCACTTCTCTCGTTGGTTCATCTACACCTGGTGGGAACTCTAAATGTGGTGTCTCCACTGGACCATTAGCTGAAGCTGGTGGAAATCTTCCAGTACGTTCTTCATAGGCCTTGAATCCTGGAGGAAATGACAACTCCTTAAAAGTTAAGCACTAGTCATATCTTGTAGTTGGGACAATCTCAAGTTCTGTCACTGGAGGATTCTCTTGATTAACTGATTCATCTACTAACTTCTAAAATAAAATTGAAGCCTTCTTGAATTCTGCACATTGAAGCTCAGAATGCTAATTTGTCTCATGTAGCCTACAACAAGTTGATAACGCTGCTTCAGCTAGAAATATCTTCTTTGTTGGTCTTTTCTCATTAGATGGCGGGTTGTCAAGTAGCGACACCACATTGCCATTGTTAGGAATCATGTTTGTTCCAAGTCCTCTTTTGACTGTTGTTATATCCTTGATTGCTTGAAGCTGAAGCTGGTGGAAATCTTCCAGTGCGTTCTTCATAGGCCTTGAATCCTGGAGGAAATGACAACTCCTCAAAAGTTAAGCACTAGTCATATCTTGTAGTTGGGACAATCTCAAGTTCTGTCACTGGAGGATTCTCTTGATTAACTGCTTCATCTACTAACTTCTGAAATAAATTTGAAGCCTTCTTGAATTCTGCACATTGAAGCTCAGAATGCTGATTTGTCTCATGTAGCCTACAACATGTTGATAACGTTGCTTCAGCTAGAAATATCTTCTTTGTTAGTTTTTTCTCATTAGATGGCGGGTTGTCAAGTAGCGACACCACATTGCCATTGTTAGGAATCATGTTTGTTCCAAGTCCTCTTTTGACTGTTGTTATATCTTTGATTGCTTGATTGAGCACGACTATGATGGTTTCCTCCTTGATTATTCCTTTGGTACCCTTTGGTACCCACCATCCAGATTATTCTTTTGATAATTTCCATCTTGATTACCTCTTTGATAATTATGGTCTTGATAACCACCTTGGTAATTCCCTTGATTTTCTTGGAAGTTCCTTTGCATATTTTGGAGCTGCTTATTTTGATTCCTTAAATATGTGACCTTAGTAGAGAGCTTCTTCACTTGTTCAACTAACTCCTTAATCTCATCTTTCTCTTCTTGTGTTTTTGTAGATGTACTTACTTTCACCTTGAAGGTATACTGGTACTATTGGTGGTTCTTGAGATAATGGAGTGCCTAGATGCAGCACGAGTTGGTTTGATGGAGCCTAGTATGGGAGTTGTGGAACTTGATTAGCTACAACTGCTGACCCTGACATATTTTGTTTCATTCTCTTGGCTACCTTCATCGCTCTAGCGTAGGCCTCATTCAAATTAGCTGGTTCAAGATGAGAGATTCTTGTGAACATGGATGTTTGAGAATCCAAAGCATTATAGTACATCTCCATTGCGCCTGCATCTTGACTCAGTGTAAGGAGCCTGCAATCATGTGTATGCTTTGTGGAAGCAATTATTGAACAAACTAATAGGCTCTTTTTCTTGCCTCCTGACATCTGCAAATTATTTGTACAAGTCCAATGGAGTGATTGGGATGCCAAACTTTCCAATGACTGCAGTCTTTAACTGATCCCATCCGCTTATAGATGAAGTTGGCAAGTGTACAAACCAGCAGAAAGCCTCTTCTCCCAAAGAGTGAGCGAAGAGTCTGCATGCTACATCCTCATGCTGGAATCTCCTATTGCATAATGCATCTTCAAAAATCTTGATGTTCTCTTCTACTGTCCGATTTGGGTCATTCACATGGAACTTGGAGCAGAAGTGTTCAGGATTCTTCAGAAAATCATGGCAGTGGTTAAATGTGAGAGGTGAAGCGTTGTTTTGAGTCCATGGTGCAGGTTGCGCCATTGTTACCTGAGCAGATTGAATCACTTGAGCTTGAGTGACTTGCTTGGGCTTGGGAAACTTGAACTGGATTTCTTAAAGAACTCACCCAACTTGAAGTGTTAGCTACCCAATGATATCTTCCTTTCTTTTGAAATTGTAACTCAATTAGTTCTTGTTCTCGATGTGGTGTGGATATTAGTATTTTTTGTCTCCTTTTCGATTGTAACTTTTCGAACCTTTCAAGAGAGAAAGATCCAATCTTCTTATCCAGCTTTGTGTTCTAATTCTAATTTACTTGATTCCCTCGAAGTTGGATTTCCCTTAGGGGGGGCCTTTGGACTCTCCTATGGGCTTCCCTTTCTCTTTGTCTCCTTTCTCTTTCCTCATGTTTCAATCTTTCTCTAAGATGCCTTTCGATTCTTTGCCTTTCTCTTTCAAATTCAATACCGACTTCCTCTTCTTCCTCCAATATGGCTCAAGCAATTGTGTAGTGTGTGTCGTTCTCTCTTTGATTCCAAATGAAAGCTCCTAAATTTGAAATGATATCTTCTTGCCTTACGTTTATATCCAAACCTAGTTGCATAACAGGATATTGGGCGTAGGAAGGCAACACCATCTTAGATCATCTTCTCAATTTTGTCTTTCGCGTTCCAAACTTTCTTGATTCTGTCTTTCAATCCTTTGAGCCTTCTCCTCCTGTTGTTATAGTACATCAGCATCCTGCAAATACTAAGGTTACTACCCCTTTTATCCCAAGCAAGAGAATGGAATGTCAGGATGATGTCACCCTGATATGTGACCCAATTCCCCTTAGGCCGTTGTGGTCGAGAAAGAACCATTCTTCATCATCCTAAGTCT
>MU223182.1:287801-299588 GCA_018584345.1 Thuja plicata | reverse complement strand
AAAACTTCAAATGAATTGTAAATTACAATATAAAGTTTTATTTAATTTTTATTTTAAATGTAATATAAAATAGTATTATTTTTTATATTAGATATTAAATATTAAATATTCAGTTCAAATTTAAAAATGTAAAGATAATTATTAAATATTAAAAAAAGGTAAAAAGATAGAAAATAATGTAAATTGCAAAACTTGTTTGAAGGGTAGTGAAGACGAAATCACTTGTAATATGAGGGAAAGCTAGGACAAAATTCATTTGATAATATAAGGTGCAATTCTCCACTTTTCTCTGATGTTGTAATTTTTTTTTATGTTGTGTTGAATTACAAATTTTATTTTTTTTCAATCGAAATTCTTATATATTAACTTTATGATATTGAGAAAAAAATTCAAAGATAGAAAGCAAGAATACAATAGACCTAGGATATTGTGCATTGTTAAATTCTCTCATAATTTTGATATGATGCTCTTAAAAAAATTCATTATAAGCCTAAAATGTAATAAGGAAAAGCGTGAGGGTATGCAATTTTTCCATTAAAATATGGTGCAGTTATAGATGGAGGGTCCAAGGAAATAATTGTTTAACTATGGATCCTTGGACATATAAACCACTTCATCATCCAAACACATGACAACATGGTAGGAAAACATATAAATGTGTTCATTGGATATTCATATAAGCTACATGTATTGTGTAAGAAGGCATTGTATCACATAATAGATTAAATATATTCCTAGATCGAGGACTTAGTGCTCAAAAATAGCAACTACAAGAATATAGCTCCACCTTACCATAGGGATTACATAATGCAAACATTCCACAACTCACTCCAAAACATTCTCACATACCACTAATTTGTAGCGTGTTCATTTTCTCTAACTCATCCTTGTTTTGGGTCTTTTGCCTAGTCCACACTCTCTACTTATGTGCTCTCTTAATTTTGCATACTAATAAAATCTTAGTTTTTCTACTCCTCTAACCCTCCTTGCACACTCTCTTGTCTTCATTCTATATTTGCATCCTATATTATCTTTCACTACTTCATCTCTATCATGTTTTCTACCTCACTATTGCATTTTCCATTGCCATCCTCTTACTCCTTTTTCTTCTAACGTCTTCCTTGTTCTTGAAACAATCTCCAATAATCCTTATATAGCATCCACATGCTCCCCCAGATCATTTGTGTCAACTAAAAGGTGGTGCATAACTCTAGGCCACATGAAACATGTAGTCAATCACACCATGGCCATAAATCATATGTAGTGATGTATAAATAAATTTTCATCATGTGTCTATTATTGTAGGATCTCATAGACCTAATTTATCTCCACAAAAATCTCTTTGTCAGCACACATCCCCCAATTGTTGAATCGAACTCCCAAACTTCATAACAAGTATCAATTATGTAAACCACTCACTTAATCTTATCTCAAAGACCTGCATATGCCTTTGTGGTGAACCAAATCTTCTACAATTCAAATACAACATGTCTCATCCTACTGTATATAACCTCCAATTAGTGTGACCATATAATCAATTATAGTGAATTGTGGTAGTCACTAATGGGACCCCCTAGTAACCTGCAATAAAAACATAATAATAAAAAATAATATCCATTAAAATAAAATGATTCCAATATCTTTTGGATGCACAAACATTAGACTCTTGTGGTTAATTAAAAAGTGGGCCTCTCATTTGGCCCAACTATCCTTCTAGTTGTCTCGCATGCAGTGTTCTTCTCGCACATTAACTTGATAAGTTCAGTGATTTGGTTACAAATCCTTGATATTGCCTCAAAAATTTGTGATTTATTCAAGTTATCTTTGCAAGCCACCTCTTTGATATGTTTGATTATATGCTCACAAAATATTTTACTACCTCGATGATCAAAAACTTGTTGCCTCGGGTCAATGATCTACCTAGAAGCTTGCATCTACCTTATAGTTAGAACTCAAATAAGAGCAAGATGTCTCAAATAAAAAACTCGCTCTGCTACCACTTGATGCAGACACAAATACAAGGTCTAGAGAAAGGAATGCCCTATTGTTTATCCTTATAAATATAAATCACTCTCTCATTTGAACGCATTACCACAACATGCTAAGAAAATACATAAATACATCAATTCAATATTTTAGTAAGTTACATCTTGCCACAATAGGGCACTGTGCCACATATTGGATTATATATTTTCCTTGACAAAGGACTTAGTGCACATAAATATAACTATGAGAATATATCTCCTCCCTACCACGAGTCTTACAAAATGAAAGCATTCTACAATACACCCTTGATCCATTCACTCAAGCCACTCATTTGTAATATGTTCATTCTCCAAGGTCCTCGCCCTCATTTTGGTTCTCCTTTCTTGTCCACAAACTCTACTTTCACACTCCCCTTATTCTCCATACTAATATCTTATTAGTTCCACCACTCCTCTAATCCTCATTAGTGTTGGCAAGAGACACTGCACAGATGCTTGGATGTTTTCATTGATGGAAATTAATCTTAGTGTACACATCTACATGATAGATTTTGATCCAACTGGAAATATTTTTGAAGATTTGGCTAAGTCTGGTGAAGAATAGAGCAGACCAATAGTATTTGATATTTGGTCTGGTACGTACTTCCAGTTTAATATTTTGAGGCACAAATCTATGGGAAGATTTTTTAATGTATATTCTATCATATTCCTGATTTGTGAGTTCCGACATTTTTGGGTGTGCATGTTAGAAAGTTTTGTATATCAATTCTGGGTTAACAGTGAAGAACATCATCATGGTGTAATAGATCCTTATGCAGATCTGGTGAACTAATTTTGGTGATTAATTTTGTGATCAAGAATGATCAAGCAACTGTTGGGATAGCGTGTGTTGGATTTTTTTTATTTGCATTGGTGTTTACACTTAGATCTAGTCGACTGGTTGTACACATTTCACTATTTTGATAAGTGTTCTTGAGGCCGACTTGTAAATAGTATAATCTTTTGTTGAGGATATGTAAAATTGATATGTTTGGTTATTTTGACATGGATGATAATTTGTGGAAGGTGATTATATTGATTTTGTGCAATTTCACGTGCGCAAGATAATGATGAGGTCAGATTCGTAGAATATCAATGAGGTGTATGAAGTCGGTATTTTATACTTAACTGAAACTATACTTTGGCATTTTTAGATGTTGTTTTTCATTTCAACTTTACTGTGGCATTGTAATTATCTCATAGGTAGTGAGCCTCTCTTTTGTATTTGAGCAGTGAGCTATAGGCAATGTGTTTGAATGCATGTGCATTCCTTTTGTAAACTCCTAACAGGGTATAATACTTCTGCGGAGTATTTTTCATTTGTGGGTTCATCCCCACCGCAGTTTTTCCCTTGACCGGGTTTCCACGATAAAATTCTTAGTGTTATGGTGTTTTGGATGTTTGCATGTTATGCTTTAGCATTTTATTTTTCATCGTATGTGTTAAGTGGATTAAGAATCGATTTAATAAAGTTAGAAAGTGCAGAACACTAATTCACACCCCCCACTCTCAGTGTTCCTTAATTCCAACAATTGGTATTAGAGCCTAGTTCCTCGGAGGAAGTCTAACAGCTTGAGGAAGATCTTGATAGGTGATTCAACGGATTCAGACAGTATTCAACAACAAATCCTTGTTGCACTTGAAGATCTTGATCAATCCAAAGATGAAGTCCTAGAGTTGAGGAAGAGACTCAAAGATGTTAAGAGTTTCATTCAGACATTGAAAGGACAACTGGATAAATACACGAATAAGAGGAAAGAACATTGTGAGAAGATTAAGCAGAAGGAAAGCACAAATGATGATCAAGCCTTGAAGGAGAAGACAGAAGAATGTGAGAAGCTTGTTAAAGGCAAAGAAGTTCTAAAACATGAGATGGAATATGTGGTGATGAAACTAACCAAGGAGATTGAGGAAATGAAGAGGAATGAGGAGAATCATGATAATTCCCTGAAGAAAAAAATATGATGAATGTCACAAACTTAATTGTGAGATTGGAGAACTGCAGTTTGAATTGCAAGAATCAAAACACAATGAGGAAGTACTTGCCAAGCATATTAACATTCTTAGGAATGAACTTGCCACAACAAATGAGTACAAGGAGAAATTCATGATTAGCTCAGCTAATATTGTGCAGTTGTTGAAAGTCATAGGATGAAAGGTAACACACAAGGTCTTGGATTTTAGAAAGGTGAAAGCTCCAATTTTGGTCAGTGCAATCATCAGTCAAACAATCTGAAGAACAGACCTAAAAGGTCTCCAGTAAGATAGCCTAATGTTCAATCTCTCATTGGTAAATACTTTGTGTGCAGTAAATTTGGTCATAAAGTTGTTCAATGCAGAAATAGAATATATTTTTCGGGTTAATGTTTCAAATGAAATAAGTATGGTCATAAATTAAGTGAATGCAGAAGTGTGGTGAACAATACTTTTAATAGAGGGAATGTTAGATGATTTACATGCAATAGATTTAGACACATTACTAATTAGTGCAGATCAAAAGGAAACCAAATAAATTACAATTATGGACAATCAAATGTGGTGTGCTACCATTGCAAGAAATCTGGTCACATTATAAAATATTGAAAAAGAAAGAATGTTGACTAGAAGGGTTCGACAGATAGGAACAATGAGCAAAATAATGATAAGGTAAAAGGAAAAGTAACTGCGGATGAGATCAAGAAGGATATGAGTAAGAATTGGGTGAAGAAGAGTGAGAATGATACAAGAAATGGGTGCACACCTAAATCTAGTGTTGGAAATTCCTTTGCAAATTTAATTTAGGCCTTTGGGCCAGGGGACTTTTTCAAGAAGATCTTTCAAACCCCCTGATATCAATGAGAACTTGAATGTGACAGGTTGATATAGTTTTGTTGGGATATTTCATATGTTTTGGAAGAATTTTTGGAAGAAGATAAGTTGAATTGAAGATCCACAGGAGAATTTTTAAGAATCAAACAATGAAACAAAGTATCTAGTGGAGTTAGGATAAAGTGCATTTATTGCAACAAAAAGTAGATATGTGAATGATAAAAGGCATTTATGCTTCATCATTTGTCACTTTGCATTTGTGAACAAAGTGAAAGGAGAGCTCTACAAGCCATTTTCAGTGAGATTGAAGGTGTGGAGAAGATTCCTGTGCAAACTCTAGTTTGGCGTAAAGGTATTTTTCTGAGAAGTTTGAAATCTTGCATTTTCAGATATGGATACATCAAGAATTGTTGATATCATTGAATGTCCTAGAACTGAATTCAAGAAACCTCCTTTTGAATCAGTATAATATGAACCACTAGGTGCATTTTCATTATTTCCACACAGTTTTCTTCATGGCAAAGGCATTAGGGCTTACATACACAAAAATTTTAAAATTGTAGGAAGTTCCCATTTGTTGAATCTTTATTTAAAGAAGCTATCAATTGATTCTAAGCTGAAGGATGAGTTCAAAGTACTAGAGGAGAAGAAATTCACACAGGTTATCAAATTTTCATACTTTGATGAAAATGAATGGGTTAGATATGTCTTGAGTCAGATTCATGTTGAATTCATGTGGTTCGAAAAGCCTTATAAGATCAGTAAGGAAGTAATTAGAGAGGTAATTGGCTTGTGGTCATATTGTGACTTACCTATTTTGAAATTTGTTAAGAATCAAACAGTCACAGATGCTACATGTGCAAAATTTGATAAGAGGGCAATGTCTATAAATGATATCATTGAGTCAGATGTGAAGTTTTCCTCAATGGTTATTGGATACAAAGTTTACAATTTGAGTAGAGATAATTTGGTGTCAGGTATGACTATCTATGCAGTCTATCAGATGATTAAGAAGAATGTAAAATATGATTAATGTGAGCTTCTACAGAGTCAATTAATGGACAATTTGGCAAAGATGAAGAAGGATAAGAAGTGCCCTTTTAATTATGGTACTGTGATCATGTGCTTATTCTTCTACTTCATGAATGAGGTTCTGGGTGTAGGTAATGTGCAATGGGCAAATGACAGACCTATAGTTGTGTAGATTAGAGACTTTCTCTATATGGCTAACAACAAATCAAGGAAGAGCACTCTATGGGATTTTTTTAAATATTTTCAGACTAAGATACAATCTAAGGAAAGGATCCCTAAGTATATTGTGGAAAAGTACAAGGACACTATTTTCTTCATGGTAGAAATTGATCAATGTCTAATGGAAGCGATGGAGCCTAGGACATCATGGATCATGCCTATGGGGTATGAGGTTGATGAGAAAATTTTGGATGTATATGCTCAACATCTGTTGAGTAAACCTATTGATCCTACAGATATTTGGTACCTATAAGGAAAAAGACTTGAAGTTGCATACTGTATCGTCAGAAAATGAAAGCACTTCCATTTAGGACTGGTTTATCCCTCTGAGTAAGTGGTTTGGGGTCACGTCAAATGCCTTGAATGGTTCTTTGACTTGGATTTGGTTTTTTCACTATTCTACCGTGTTTTCCACTTCTCTCTTGCCTATTTATGGCATCCTGCTCTGAGATCTTGAGGTTCTTGACCTCAGGGTCAAGGTCAACCTCGACCCTGTCCTAGGTTAGGGTCGACCTCAACCTTGACCCAAGGTCTAAAATTCAAATTCCAAGGATTTCCAGATGTCGGGGTTTGGAAAGAATTATTTCCCGCTTCCGGGTCGACTATTTCAGACTTCGAAGTAGCAAATATTAAAAATATAATTAATATAAGTACACTTCTAGGGGTATAGGCCTAATTGGAAATTAATTCTCTTATGTCGGCCTCTCTAGAAGTTTGTGCCCTAGACTTGTATATAAGGAATCCTTTCTCCTCTCATTTTCTAAGCACGAAGAATCAAGAAATCAATGCAAGAAATCTATGGAAGGATAATCTAAGATATCAAAGCATTTAAGAATTCAAGCATTCAATTCATCAAAGAGATCCATTAGTAGCCATTGAAGGATTAAATCTCTATGGAGCCCTCTTGTTAAATATTTCTGCATACATATTCATTCAAGCTTCTTCCTATTCCAAGATCCATTCAAGATTGGTGTTGAAGATCTAAAGGCAATTTATTTGAGAGATCCTACATCATACATCCTACATTCTAAATTCATTTGGTGCATCCATACTTGTGGATCCAAGGATTTGAATCCTCCACAAGGGTTTCAACATAAGTAGGGTGAATTGTTCTATTTACTTTGTTTATTACTGAAATTTTAATTCTATTATAAGGTTAATTCCAAAAACGGGGTTTGACCAAGGCAAACCCCTCCTCCCCACCCCNCCCCCCCCCCCCCCCCCCCCCCCCCCCCCAAAAAAAAAAAAAAACATTTTTATTGAAGGTACAGGTATGAAACAACAAATTACAGAGTAGATTTGGATACCCTTTTCGGCCAACTTTCAGGATCTGTGAACAGAATTTCCGTCGGAGCAGCGCAGGTCAAGGTTGACATAAAGGGGTCAAGATCAACCTACATCTAGGTCAAGGTAGAACTTGCACACAAAATAAAAATATTTCTGGGTTTTCTCCATCTTTGTGTTTCTGTTCCAGATCCGATTGTAGAAGCTCCAAAAACTCAGTAAAAACATCAGAAAACAACAATTTCCAGATCGGCTATACTTTGAGGTTATTATTTATCTTTAATTCATTTCAATTAAGGTTTTAATATTTTCATATCTATCTCTCTCCTTCCTTATCTCTCCACTCTCTCATACACCACCCCCATAAACCGGGAATGTAAGGTTTTCCTCTTTCTTCTTATTTCCAATCAATTGATCCATTTGTGCATTGACCATTTTCTTGTGGTTAATCAATTTGGATCTTTCCTTTGTCAATTTGGGGCTAGGAGGAGAATATTACCTTTCCCAAAACATTTCAAATGTAAAGAGCATTAATTAATCATTTTATATTTTTTCTCCTTACAATTTGGTGAACCCGCTTACGAAAACTCTTTCTTTTGTGGTGTTAGATTTACATTTCATGTTAGATCTTGCATGCATATTAGATTAGCCTTCTTTTATGTTCTTTCATTTAATTTTTTTTAATTTAGTTCATTTACATTGCATTAGTGTGTGAACTTTACTACCTCTAGTCCTATCTATAATATCTCAGTTATAAGAAGTCAAAGACTTATGGGTTCCTTTGATCTTGAGTCTTCCTCTCCTTTCCTTAAGATCCCAGATGAAAATTTGATTACTCATGATTCTAATCCTTCTACGGAGCATAACTTTTCTCACTCATCTCATGATGAGGATGATGCTTTAAGAGTTCCTCCTGAACAATTCCAAAAACATTCAACTGAACTTGATAAAATGGGAAATTGGCTTATTCAAGAAAATCATAATCAGGATTCTATTCAAGCTATAGAGGCCCTTAAGAAATTCCTTCATGATAGTGATCAAGGTATTAATCTCTTATGTGGTATCACTCATCTTGTGCATTTAAATGTCAAAGCTTTAGCTCAAGAAGCTCAATATTTAGGATTCACTCCTCCTGTCACTAGTGTGGAACCTTCTTCAATTCCTTTACCTAGAAATCCTACCTATACTCCTCCTTTAGTGACTACATCTCTTCCATATTCCAATCTTGTAGCTTTGAATCTTCCACTTCTATCTCTTCCTGTGAGTGTTCCACCGATGTCACTACCTACCTCACAACCTTCTTACCATAGTGTTCCTTTTTCCTATTCTAACCCTCTTCCAACTGTGGTTCCAAGTGTTCCACCAATTGTGTCTTCCATTCACGTCACTTCCTACACTTTTCCTAGTGTTCCTAATGTTTCTATGCCTCATATTTCTTCTAATGATTCCACAATCACTTGTTTGGCTCAAACTGTGTCTTCTTTACAACAAAAACTTGCATCCTTAACTCAATCCAAGTTTAGTATTCCTACATGTGACATGGATAGTCCTTTATCCCTAGACATTATTCGTGCTACTATCCCTCAGCAAGCTGATATGCCTCATCTTGTTAATTACAATGGTAAGGGAGATCATGTCACTCATGTTAAAACATTTCAAATCCTTTGTAGTGACTATGCTCATGACCATAGGATTTTAACCAAGTTGTTTGCTAGAACTTTTTGTGATAAGGCCTTGCAATAGTATTGTTCCTTGCCTCCTTATTCTATTGATTCTTTTCCAAAATTTGCTAATTCCTTTATCCAACAGTTCCAAAATAACATTGGTCCACAAGTGTCCTTAATTGATTTGATGCATTTTAAAAAAAATACTAAAGAACAATTGACTGAATTTATTGGTAGATTTAAGCATTTGTATGCTCAAATTTCTCATCCAGTTCATGATATTGATATTCAGCATATCTTTATTTCAAATTTGCAAAAGGATGTTAAAGATAAGATTTTGCTTACTGAATTTACCTCTTTTCAACAACTTTGTGCAGTGATTCATCATTATCAATTACAAGTGAGTCAATTTGAGAGCAACACTCCAATGGCTCCTGTTCCAGTTGATAAGAGTGATACTTATCCTAATCCCAACAAGTTTCAGAAACCTAACAATTATGTCAAGATAAATAAGCAAGCAAACACAGTTGTTGATCAAGTCGTTGTTGCATCCAACAATGCCACTTCTGCATCTACTGCTTTTTGTTTGAATCGTATGATTACTCATATTTATGAATCTTTACATTCTATTATGAGTAAGTTGTTGAATGATATTATGATTAATTTACCTCCTATTTGACATCTTATGCCTATTATGATGGCATCCAAATCCTTTGATCCCAAAGCCTTTTGTCAATACCATCGCTAGAATGGCCATGATACTGAGAAGTGTTATTCTCTAAAACATAAGGTTCAAGAATTAATTGATTCTAATGCTTTATCTGTTGATAATTTTGATGGTAGTGGGAACAAATATGTCTCCTCCTAATAAAAACCTCCAAATCTATATGAATCCTTTGCCTACACATGATACTAATACCATTGTTCGGCCATCTTCTGTGGATATTGTTTATGATTCAAAGATGGAGGATCTCAATCATATTGTTAACCATATGGAGCATGTTGTTTTGTCTCAAATTTTATCTCCACCCCAGCCTTAATCTCAACCTCATGTTCAAGTTCCTCCATCTCAACCTCAACTTCAAGTTCCACCTCAACCTAAACCTCAAAAACAACCTAAGAATAAAAGACCTAGGGAACTCTTGATCACCTTTGATGATTCTGAGATTATTAAAGCTCCTAATGGTCCCCTCTACATTTATGCTAGGATTGCTAAGATACCTACGTGTGGTTTTCTTATTGATCCTACATCCTTAGTCAATGTCATTACTGAAGAGAATATTTTTTCAAAGAACTTACAACGTGATTGTTATAATACATCTGATGTGTGGATCTAAAATTGTAATGGTTTTCTCTATCCATCATTTGGTTCTATTAACTTGCCTATGGAACTTTGTGGTAAATTTGTGGACACTACCTTCATTGTTATCCCTACTTCTGATCAGTTTCAAGTTAAGCTTGGTTTGCCTTGGTTGACTTCCATGCATTTCATTTCTTCTCCTATCCATAAGATTATTAAGTTCATTCATGATGAAGAAGTGAAAACAATTAATCATAGTTTATATCAACCTTCTAGATCTAGGGATTGTGCTACCCTTGACTTCTTTTGGCCTTCATTACCTAATTCATGTTCTTATCAACCTGATAACCTTTTTCTCTCATATCAATCCTATAAACATCGCAAGATTGTTGAGTTAAGCATGCTTCGGATGGATCTTAACCTTGGTATTTTTCCTACACCTGTCATACCTCCTTTATCCATTGCTTCTAGTTTTGTTAATCAAGATCCTAGTATTTCTCTTTAGCCTATTGAGAATCTTACTAATCCTCCTATAGAACCTGTGAAGGAACCAGTTGTTGTTCCTCCTAGTTCTCAACATATTTCAAACAAGACAAAATGTAACCGATCTGCTAATGAACATCGTAAGAAGCGTCAGGATCAAGCTAAGGCCCATGCCTCTGTTCTTCAAAGTTCTTTACCTTATTTTGATCAGCCTATGCCTGATGTGTTGGAAGAAGTTAATAATGATGCTAAGATGAATGATTATGATGATTCTATTTGTATCTTAGATTCTATTTTGATTAATCTTGTTGAAGAAGATACTCTTGATGATTCTAATGATGAATATGAGACTATTGATATTGATACTGATTTCCCTAATATGCTTTCAATACAATTGATAATTACACCTAGTATCAAACATCACAATTCTCAAGAGGATCCTTATTTGGAACTGGCTATTATTCCTACTATGTTGGATATAGTCCCTCTTGCAAGTTTCCCACCTTCCCTAAATGATATAGACCGAGATGGGGAGAGTAGGCTATGCGCTTGATTGGCTTGTCCTCCATGGTAGCCTTTTATGTGTTTTCCTGTTGTATTGTATTTTCCCGTAATGTGTTTGCTAAATGTTTGTTAGATTATTTTATACGACCCTTGTTACTTTGTTGGTGCAAGGTGATAAAGGAATTGAACCTATTGTACTATTCCTCTATATGTATCTCTACTCTTCTATATGTTGTTTTCATGTTATGTTGTACCTATGCTATTGTTTGTAATTGTTTTCCTTATGTAGTCCGCTTGGATTTGCGACATGGTAGGACTGATTCTTTTTGGTCTCCATGTTGTGGTCCAAAAAGACTCTTCTTCATAAATCTTGCATTTTCTTTCCTCCTTTGTGATTGTAGTTTTATTTTCTTTGGGGAAAGATGTCAATTCATTTGCATATATATATATATATATATATATATATATA
>MU223182.1:269918-287468 GCA_018584345.1 Thuja plicata | reverse complement strand
ATATATATATAATCTTATGATCATACTGACCCCACGGTAGGTAGATCCCTTCTGTGTTCTATGTATGTTTATGTGGTATTTCCCTTGATTTGTCTTTGCTTGGGGGCATCTTGTAGTGGAAACCTAATCAATGGAGTTGTTTATGTTTATGTTAAATATATTGCTCATGTTAAAGTGTTAGCAATGACTTTAACGTGGGGGCATACACTCTGCTCACTTTTTTCACACACACACTTTCAAAATATTTTCAAACTTAAAACGTTTTTCCCTTTATGGATTAGAGACTAATCCTTAAAGCATGGATTTTTACCTTATAGGATATCTTGATCCCTCTTATTTCAATTTACAAAGTTTTGATCCCTTAAGGTCAGAAGGTGTCCTTAAGAATGGATCTCTCTAATTTTGGCTTTGCTCTTTTGGAATAGAATATTCCCGAGGGTGTATACTTGATAGGTTGACTAGTGAGTATCCACATTCACTAGGTGGTTCAACTCCATCTTTCCAGTTGCATTGTTTCCTTGTGTGAGTCACAATGGGACATAGGTTCTCATTGGGCAAGGTAATCACACCCTCTCTCTCTTTTTCTTTAACTGATGATGTCTCTCTTATTGTAATCTTAGGGTTGACAAATACTTGAGTCCCTGGGGGCTTGAGGATTGCTTTGTCCCTTTGATTTCAATAAGATTATCTTTTCTTTGTGATCTCCTTTTCCAAGAGTTTGCATCGAGTCCATACTCTTGCTAAAGTGGGGGCTAAATGTATCGTTGGAAAATGGAAGCACTTTTATTTAGGATTGGTTTAGCCCTTTGAGTAAGTTGTTTGGGGTCATGTCAAATGCCTTGAATGGGTCTTTGACTTGGATCTGGTTTTTCCCCTAACTGCCCCTTTTTCCACTTCTCTCTTACCTATTTCTAGCATCTTTCTCTAATATCTTGAGATTCTTTACCTTCTAGGTCAAGTTCGACCTCGACCCTAACCTAGGGTATAAAATTCAAATTCCAAGGATTTTCAGATGTCGGGGTTTGGAAAGAATTATTTCCCGCTTCCGAGTCGGCTCCTTCGGATTCTGAAGTAGCAAATCTTAAAAAGATACTTAATATAGGCCCACTTCTAGGGGTATAGGCCTAATTGGAATTTAATTCTCATGTGTCGGCCTCTCTAGAAGTTTGTTCCCTAGACTTGTATATAAGGAAGCCTTTCTCCTCTTATTTTCTAAGTACAAAGAATCAAGTAATCTATGCAAGAAATCTATGGAAGGATAATCTAAGCTATCAAAGCAGTCAAGCATTCAAGCAATCATTCATCAAGGAGATCCATTAGTAGCCATTGAAGGATTCAAGCTCTAAGGAGCCCTCTTGTTAAAGATTTCTCCATCCATATTCATTCAAGCTTCTTCATATTCCAAGATCCATTCATGATTGGCGTTGAAGATATAAAGGCAATTGATTTGAGATATCCTACATCCTATATCCTACATTCTACATTCATTTGGTGCATCCATACTTGTGGATCCAAGTATTCAAATCCTCCATAAGGGTTTCAACATAAGCAAGGTGAATTGTTCTATTTACTTTGTTTATTACTACAATTTCAATTCTATTACAAGGTTAATTCCAAAACTGGGGTTTGACCAAGGCAAACCTCTCCCCCCAACAAAAAAAACTATTTTTCTTGTAGGTACAGGTATGAAACAATAAATTACAGAGCAGATTCAGACACCCTTTTCTGCCAACTTTCAGGATCTGTGAACAAAATTTCTGTCGGAGTAGCGCAAGTCAAGGTCGACATAAAGGGGTCAAGGTCAACTTACATCTGGGTCAAGGTCAACCTTGCACAAAAAATAAAAATATTTATGGTTTTTCTCTGTCTCTATGTTTGTGTTCCAGATCCGATTGCAAGAGTTCCAGAAACTCAGTACAGACATCAAAAAACAACAATTCCCAGATCTGCTATACTTTGAGGTTAATATTTGTCTTCAATTCATTTCAATTAAGGTTTTAATATTTTTAGATCTCTCCCTCTCCTTCCTTCTCTCTCCTCTCTCTCATACACCACCCCCATAAACTGGGAATGTAAGGTTTTCCTCTTTCTTCTTATTTCCAATAGATTGATCCATTAGTGCATTTACCATTTTCTCGTGGTTAATCAATTTGGATATTTCCTTCGTCAATTTGGGGCTAGGAGGAGAGTCTTACCTTTCCCAAAACCTTGAAAATGTAAAGAGCATTAATTAATCATTTTATATTTTTTCTCCTTACACATACAAAATTAAACAACCCTCACATAGCAAGAAAATTCAGAAAGGAAGTTGAAAACCTGGGAGAGAGTATGTGTATTCCAGTACAAGAAACAATGAGGGAAGCTAGGAAAAAGAGAATAGAAGAAGAGAAGCCAATTGAGATTGATATAGCTAGACCAGATGTTTCTTCATCTAGGCCTAGACAAACTATAAATTTTACACCCTACATAAGTCCTCCTAAACGTGTTAGCACCAAGCATAAACAACAAGCAAAATCATCTGGTAAGAGGAATAAATCCAAAGAGACAAAAGTATATGTTTCTACAAAAGATGATGAGAAGATAGAGTCTGATGAAGAAGTGAAGGAGATAAAGGCATAGGGAACTCAGGCCTCAAAATTTTCCAAGGCAAAACCATCCAGTGAGGAACAAGTAAGTAAAAAGATGAAAATTGATTTAGATAAACTCGGGATGTCAGTTAATGATGTTGCGAAGATATAGAAGCTAGGTAATGTATACAAACCATACATTACATGGTAACTTAAGGCCATTTTTCAAATTATTTGACAAGTTTGATGGTGAAGGTAACATGATACTTAAGGAAGATACTATAAAATACTTGAACAAATATAATAGGGCACTTGTTGAAATCATGTTTGATATTCCTAAAAGCTTATATGAGAGTTTGGAAATGAGAAGAACATATGCCAAGGGTGAGGATTAGAAACTAAAGGAACAAGTGTTAATCAGTCTTTGTCCTATTATAGTTGTGGAAGAAATGAAGTAGATTCCTAATGAGGCTAAAGAGAAATTCAAAACCAAAACAAGAATAAAAAATTTAATGATTGGGAAGTCTAAGGAAGTAGTAAAGGAGACATAAAATATTGTGATGTTTTCTCAGAAGAAGCTCATGATGTTAATGGCACCTTCATTCTTGAGAATGAGCCAATTGATTCAAGTAATCCTACATAATTCAGTATTCTTGAAGTAAATGTGTTTATTTATCTTGAGGGAAGATTTTAGGAGAGATGAAAGGTGAAGAGAAGACAAATAAGGTGATTGAGGTGAAGGTATATGAGGTAAATACTGAGGCAAGAGACACTACAAAGGCAGTGAAATAATTTTTTGAGAAGGACAATTTGGAGTTGGGTGATCTAGAAATCATTCAAGGGCGTATCAATTTGGCCACATTATCTCCAATCCAAAATTTTAATCTTGCTTCATTTTTGCAGGCAAGAGAAAGGGAAGAGATTTTGAGATCACATGTTGAAGATAATGAATTATTGAGACTTACTTCAGGTATTTTGGTGAAGATAATGCCTACATATGTCAAAGATCCATCAGACACTCCATATGGTCAGTTGAAGAGTCTCATTAACTCTGTAAGCTCACATTTAGAATCCTTAGAAAAGTCTACTTAGATTAAGGCTCAGAATGATTTGATACAAATAGATTCAAGAGATTGAAGGAAATGATTGCAAATGATAGATCATTTCTAGACATCAATCTAAAGAGTATTCAAAATACCCTATCTGAAGGAGGTAATATCTAGAAAGCATGTTTATTATTTTCTACATTTGTTGATGAGATTGATAAGAAGATAAAGAAGTTTGAGAAACAATTAGCCAATATTTCACGGTCCTTTGATCCACTAGTTGTTTATGCATCTAGTCAAGAAGGTCAAGTGATTTCTTTGCTTGACAAGATCAAAATTTTAATTCATGATAGATACAAGATGATTGGAAGAGTTGGTGAACTTAGGTGTTTAATTTCTCCCAAGCTGGACACAATGCTAAGTGCTTTGAATGAAGCTAAATCTGCCATGACTTCTAGCAATCCTAGTGATTTAGAGACTGCAGAAGTGCAAGCATATCTTTTCAGCATTCTCATATCAATTTTGAAGAGTCTCAAGAAATTTTGGGACAATGATTTGAAGGTAATAAAGAATACTTTTGTATATTTATTTAAGCTTATGTAAATTTGTGGAGTTAGTTTGAACATATGCGCCCTGTTATAATAATTTTGTATAAATTTTGGCATGTGGATTCCTGCCTTTGCCATTGATGTCAAAGGGGGAGAAGAGGAAAATAAAAAGGGTATCAAGGGTGGTACTCATCTCAAGGAGAGTAATGATTTTTGAGTCTTTTAGTATTTACATATGTGGTATTGGCTTTGACACTTAGTCATTTTTCACTAAGTGTGGCCATCAATGCCAAAGGGGGAGATTTTTGGAAAGAGACACTGCACAAATGCTTGGATGTTGTCATTTATGGAAACTAATCTTGGTGCACCCATCTACATGATGAATTTTGATCCAACTAGAAGTCTTTTTGAATATTGGGCTAAGCCTTGTGAAGAACAGAGAAGTCAAGCAGTATTTGGTATTGTTAAAAATAATAGGTACTAAGAGGGGGGTGAATCAATACAAACAAATAGTGAACTAATTCAACCACCGATCTAGATAGATGTTGAAATACTTTCCAAACAATAAAACAAGTAACTAAGGAAAATATATAAAAGAAATTAATATCAAGAATCCACAAATTCACCATATACAACACAGATATTTTCACGTGGAAACCCTTGAAAGAGGTAAAAAATCACAGTGTGGATGACACCCACAAGCCCAATACTGCAGTATATGAGTTTGCACTATTAGGAGCTACAAATACCCTTTCTAAGGGTTCACTTGGTTAAGAGTGACTAGTACACTATTAGGAGTACAATAAGATCAGTTATGATCTACCTCACTAGAGGATTTTAAACCTCAATGAAGAAGTTACTTTGTTAAAGGATTTACAAAAAGAACTTGTTAGATTTCACCCGGTTAAGGGATTTTTCTTGCTACAACTATTAGGGAACAACAAGATTAGTGATCTAGATGTAGCATTGATTGTTTGTTAGATCCTATAAGTTCTTTGTACTATGTAACTTCTCTTTTCTCTCTCCTCTCTAATCTCAACCTGAACTTAAAATCACAAAACCCTAATCACCCAAAACAACTCTTGCATCTTCTCTCGACAATAAAAATAACAAATTTTTAATATGAGCAGTTCCTATATATAAACAACTTGTACCAACATAAAAATGATCTTCAAACTGCTTTCCTATGATAGCGCCATGTGTCAAATTGATAATCTCAATGAAATAAATGATTTATCATGACCACGTTAGGTCAAGATAAGATCTGCAAGTTTATATCTCCAAGGTAGTAAAACATGTTTTGACTTCTCCAATGCAACACCTCAAACCTGTCTTAAATTCTTGCATAGATCTCGTAAATACTAATACATTGGATTTATAACCCTTATTCTACGTCATCATATCATTATAAATAATCACACATACTTGACCACTGGACGATATGTGATCTATCGACCGATTGTTTGAGAACATAAGAGTTCTACATGTCTTGGTGTCTGTGACACTAAAAACCCTATCACCACTCAACCAAATGAGTTGCGGTTGGAACCACATTGCAATATAAACTGGTTGAAGCTATATCTATGACTTCTCCTCAAAATTCTATTTGTACTAAATTAGTTGACATCGATGAAAACCAAATAATAATCTCATAATACAGTACCAACTAATGAGCCTATTTTACTGTCTTCATTATATTAATACTTGCACTCCGTTTTCAAGTATTATCAGAACAATTGTGAACTTTTAGTTAGTTGAAATTTTGTTAAGTATAGAAAGAACCATTAAGCCATGGGTGGAATAGATATGTCATATTACACCAATATTATATATATGTTGCAGTATTTCATATAATAATCAGAATTTGTGTTCTAACATATGGATTAATTTGATAAGCTACTTGCATGAATATCTTTTGCATATTAACTAATCTTGCCAGGAAGTAGGAGTCACTGGGAGTGGTCGACGACATTGAAGGAAGACGTAAGGACCAACTTCGAGTGGATAAGCCATCATTGCATTAGAAGACACAGCTGCCGCAAATCAGGAGCCACTATTTCAAAGATGCATAAATGTAGCTCTATTGTATTTCCTTCATATTACTAGCATGTTGACTTGATCGCCCAGACTTCATTGTGCACATCGAGGTTCGTTGCACTTCCTGTTCTCTTTCTTTGGCGCAATTTTAGTTAGTTAGTTCCTTTTCTATTTTGGAATAAAGAAGTCAATCCTCTATTTATAGGGAGGCGACTGTTTGTTTGTAAGTTGGGATTTTTGAAGGGAATACAATGTTCTAATTGTATCTTGCACAACAAGTTCATTTTTTGTTTCATGTCTTATTCTCATGTAATCAGTTTTGAAAGATAATGAAATAACTCTTGGTTCATATTCTGTGTTCATAGATTAGCAGAAGCCAACCAAGAGGGCCCACTTGGTAGGTGGATTAGAGTAGTAGTAGAATAGATTTACTTTCTGCATTTCCAGTATTATAGATATAAGATTACAGTTTCCTCCTGCAGCATTGTACTTTGTGAATGTTCTTGCAGCACCTGCAAGGATAGCTATAGTAAATGCTCTAGGTTGAAATAATAGATTTAAGTAGAGTTTGCAAGTTTTAGTATTAATTTTAGTAAGGAATAAGTGTGTTTCCCTTCCTGCAGCCCTAGTATAGATTCCTTTCATGTATTTTACTTTCCTGCAACATAGGTAGAATGGCTCCTTAAGGAACTTAGTGCACATACTGTGTTGTACCATTTCAAGTATACATCCCTGGGTCGACAAACTAAATGCACCTCATGGTGGGAGAAGTGATCCTTAGATTGAATAAACTATTCCTAAGAGAGGCTATGGGCACGATTACTAAGCACCTATTGTGATGCGGTTCATTTTTGGTGCCGTTGTCGGGGATGGTGTCAAGCTAAGGAACCTTTTGAGTCTTTTAGTTAAGTTTAATGGTTTGTGGTCCTAAATTTGCTTCACCAGTGTGAAGAATTCATTTGCATGCATCGAAGGGGAAGAAGAAGAGACGAATATGGAAGATTTCTTCCAGGAGAACTTGCAAATTTGAATGAGAAAGCTGAAGAAGTTGAGTTGCCTTTTGTTGACGCAAGTTCTGAGTTTCCTGCAACATCTACTGCTAGAGAAGGGTCTTTTGATATAAGTGGTCTCCAGCCTTTTGCTAAAATCTTGGCCAGCCTTCTTGATAATTTTGACCCAAATGCACCTACTAATAACAATCTTGTGGCTAATATTCATTTCCAACATAAACTACCACCCCTGATACCTCCAGTAATGGCACACCCTACTTTCCTATTTCCTCTGCCAGGCTTTATAAACAATGCTAACCTCAAGAATATACCCTCAGCTGCACTTCCAAAATTTTATGGGCTGATAACCGAAGATCCTCACACCTTTTTTTTTTAGTTTGACATCCTTTGTTGTAGCTTTGACTATAACACTGATGTCCACAAACTCAAGCTATTTCTAGCAACACTAAAAGAGTCAGCCTTACGATGGTTCATGGGATTAGGAGCAAATGTAGCAGGCACATGGGATGAGATGCAAACCCTATTTCTAGAGAAATACAAAGAATATTTCAAAGGGAGTGACCCAAGGGGAGATGAAATTTTTAGAATGTTGCAGAAGGAGGACAAAACTTTGGAGGACTATGTTTTACATTTTTTATACACCATGCAGAAGAATCCTCAACATGTTCTGGCGGAGGATTCACAGAAACTAGTCTTCTTGAGAGGAGTGAATGACAACTGTCTGGAAGCATTGGACCTCATGGCTAGTGGGGACATATCCCAATCTTCTTGGGATGATCTCAAGAAAATCTGTCTCAACTACTCCAGATCAACCGGGAAGAAAAGAAGAGGATATCGGTCTACAAGAATTAAAGGGAGCAATTCAGGCATTTCTAAGTTGGAGATATCTAACTTGCTAGCAGATTTCAAGAAAGACATCATTAATGATGTTGCCACACATCTTGAAACCATGACTTCCAAGAAGAAACATGCAGACGCTGAATTGCAGTTGGCTGAATATTGCCCTCATTGCCGAAAACAAAAGAAAGACTGCGAGTGCAAGCTGGTGGCGAATCTAGAAAATCAACATTTGCCTACTGAGTACATGAAGATAGAAGGAGATAATGAGCAAGTGTTCTTCATTGCTCAACCTCACCCATTGGCACCATGACAAGGTATGCCTCATGACCCATTACAATTTTCAAATCCTTACAATAGTCAATGGCAAAACCAAAGTTATCAGAATATTCCTCAATACTCTCAGCCAACTTGGAATAACCAGTGGCCTAACCAACAAAATACCCAGTGGCCTAACCAGCAAGATAACCAGTGGCCTAACCAACAAAATAACCAATGGCCTAACCAGCAAAATAACCAGTGGCCTAACCAACAAAACCAATGGCAACCATCGCAAGGGAATTGGCAACAAAATAATCAATGGAGAGGACCTCTACAGTGGCCCAACCAAAATCTTGCTTTTCCACAATTACCACCACCAGTGCCATCTCCTGCAATAATGTCGCCTCCTACAGCCACTAGCCCAAATCCAAAGCAAATGCAATTGCCTGCTCAGCCATAACCAAATCCAAATAGCAAGCAGCAACAACAGCCAATGTATACTATTGATGCACAATAGTATCCTGCTTACGCTCTAGAGATATCTGACATACATCTAAGGTCAGGTACTAATCTGCCTACACCCAAACATCCTATTATCATAGAAGTTGTAGACACTCCTGCAGCATCAACACCTCTTCCAAAGGATATATTGAAAAATACCACCCAATAAACTCAAAAATCCAGCAAAATAGATGATGAAACCTCAGTTGAACCTCATTTTCCACAAAGGCTCACAATAGAAAAACCTATATCCCAAGAGGAAATGCCTTTTGATATTCTCGAGCAGCTAAAAAATATGCATATTTGAATACCTATGTTTCAAGATATCAAAGACGTTCCTATCTATGGGAAAGAAATTAAGGATGCATGCCTTAAAAATCCTGGGAGGAAGAAGAAAGACCCTCAAACAGTTCATGTCATAGGGCAGCTTGCGGATATCATGTTGGGGAAGGTAGTTATACCCAAGTATTCAGACCCTGGAAGTCCAGTAGTTGACTTGATAATTAATGGATAATCTGTTAAAAATGCTTTAGTTGATTTGGGGGCAGCCATTAATGTGATGACCAAAGATACAATGCATAGACTAAGTATAGAAGGCTTAAGAACAATACCAACAATATTACAACTTGCTGATAGTTCAACAGTCACTCCAGATGGTCTTATAGAAGATGTGGTAGTTGCCCTAGACTCATGGGAATACCTTGCTGATTTTCTCATCTTATCACCAAAAGTAAACTTTGTTGGCTATCTAGTCATCCTAGGGAGACCTTGGTTAGCCACCACTAATGCAAAAATAAATTGCAGATCAGGGGGTATGACAATTTCAAATGGCTAGGCAATAAAGAAAATAACACTATATCCTCCTGCCCAGCCTCATCCAGATTTGAAGGATCCCATTTGGCTAGAACTAGGGGATGAGGAAGAAGAGGTCAATTCTGTTACTCAACTTATGATGATGCATAGACAGTCTTTTCTGAAAATGCAAGAGGAAGATGATGCAATACAAATTATTCTTACCAATGAGTGTATAGCAACAAAAGATGTTTCTAAAAGTGTTATTCTGTAGCTATGTACCTATGAAGACTGTATCATTCCAACAAGCCTTGAAATAATTAGCCAATTGTTACCATGTGAAATAGCTACAAACCCAGTACCTGAGATGTCAATGGTAGAGCTAAAAACTACTATGGAAATTTTCCCTGGTCATAATCTCCATGTAAACAACAAGTTGCCACCTCAACAAATGGAACTATTAACTAAACTCTTGTGTAAGCATGAGAAAGCCTTTGCTTGGAATTATGGAGACATGCTAAGACTGAACCCCAAGATCTGTACCCATGGGATCTACATTAATGATGGTAGCTTACCACTATGCCAGCCTCAAAGAAGGATAAATCCAGCATTGAGAGAGATAGTCAAAAGTGAATTACAAAAAATACTAGATGCTGGTTTCATCTATCCAATCTCTGATAGCAAGTGGGTATCACCGTTAGTCATTGTACCTAAGAAAGGGGGAAATGGTGAATATGTGTGGATTACAGAGAGTTGAATAATTCCACAAAGAAGGATCATTTTCTTTTACCCTTTATTGATCAAGTCTTGGACACTCTGGCTGGTAAGAAATATTTCTCCTTTCTGGATGGATATAGTGGTTACAACCAGATCCCCATTGCTCCAGAAGATCAGGAGAAGACTACATTCACATGCCCCTGGGGTACATATGCCTATTCTATATTACCATTTGGCCTATGCATTGCACCGTCTACTTTCTAGAGAGCTATAATCAGTATTTTTGCTGATATATCACATGATTGTATGGAGATATATATGGACGACTTTACTACATTTGGAGTCACCTTTGAGGAAGCCCTGAAGAATATGGAAAGAGTGCTAATCAGATGTTAGGAAAACAATTTGTCTCTCAATAGTGACAAATATTTCATGATGATGCGCTAATCAGATGTTAGGAAAACAATTTGTCTATGAATAGTGACAAATATTTCATGATGATGCAAGAAGGCATAGTACTGAGACATTTTATATCTGAAGCTAGAATCCAGGTAGATCTTGCGAAAATAGAGGTAATTCTAACATTGCCTATTCCTATAAAGCAGAAAGATGTTAGGTATTTCCTAGGACATGTTGGCTACTATAGAAGGTTTATCCAAAATTTTAGTCAAATAGCTAGTCCTCTTTATACTTTTCTTACTAAAGAGGCTGAATTTAACTAGACAAAAGAATGTGATGAATCCTTCCTGCAGCTTAAGAAACTGTTAATCACTGCACCCATACTTGGGGTCCTGATTGGAATTTGTCATTTCACATTCATATAGATGCTTCAGACTATGCAATAGGTGTTGTCCTAGGACAAAAGTCTAGTAACCTGGAAAATGCAATTTACTACATTAGCAAAAGCCTCCATGGACCGGAGTTAAACTACACAGTGACAGAGAAAGAATTACTAGTAGTAGTATATTCCTTGAACAAATTCTGTCATTACATAACTAGCTATCCTATTTTTGTTCATACTGACCATGCAGCAATAAAATATCTCATGAACAAACCTGCTATCACAAGCAGGTTAGCAAGATGGCTTCTTCTTTTGCAGGAATTTGACATTACTATAGTTGACAAGCCTGGAAAGGAAAATGTAGTAGTTGATTATTTGTCAAGAATCCACCATATAGAATAAGAAACTACTCTTACAAATGATGCATTTTCAGATGAGCATTTGTTTCATATTGCTATCCAAAGTCCGTGGTATGCTAACATAGCTAATTACCTTGCAGCTAACAAAGTTCCAACACATTTTTCTTACAAAGAAAGAAGACTACTGGTTGAAAAAAGTTTTAATTTCTCTTGGATTGATAACATGTTGTTTTACACTGGACCTGATCAAGTAATGCACAGATGTGTGAGAGAAGATGAGACATATGACATTCTCTATGCCTATCATGATGAACCGTGTGGGGGACACTTTGTAGTAAAAAGAATAGCCCACAATATTTTAACAACCAGATATTATTTGCCTACACTTCACAAGGATGCAACCAGCTATACAAGAAAATGTGACAAATGTCAAAGAATGGGCCGACCGACTAAGTCTGATGAAATGCCATTAAATCCACAAATAGTGGTCACTCCATTTGATAAATGGGGTATGGACTTCATTGGTCCAATAGACCCTCCATCCAATGGGAAGTCTTACATCTTGGTGTGCACCAATTATTTGACCAAATGGGTCGAAGTAAAAGCTATGAAACATGCCCGAGACCATAAAGTTGCAGAATTTTTGTATGATGAGATTTTCACAAGATCTGGAGTACCGAGAGAACTTGTAACTCACCAAGGTGCCCAATTCACTTCCAATTTAATAATAGAGCTCATAAAAGAATACAATATCAAACATAGGAAGTCTATCCCTTATCACCCTCAAGCCAATGGACAAGCTGAAGTTACAAATTGAGAAATAGAAGCCATCTTAACAAAGACGGTTCATCTGCATCGTTGGGACTAGAGCAGCCGACTATCAGAAGTCATCTGGGTGTATAGAACAACTTGGAAGACCACTACAGGATTCACTCCATTTGAACTATTGTATGGAAAAACAACTATGCTACCAGTTGAATTTGAACACAAAACACTAAGGACAACACTGCAATTAAATATTGATCTTCCTGCAGTACAGGAGGAATGATTACTGCATCTCAATTCCCTGGATGAAATGTGTAAATCTACACTAGAGAGAACTAAACTAGTCTAGAAACAAAGGAAGAAATGGCATGACTCGCATATCAAGAGCAAACAATTTCAAGTTGGAGACTGGGCCTTGCTGTATGATTCAAGATTCAAAGAAATACCAGGCAAGTTGCAGACAAGATGGCTGGGGCCATATGAAATAAGCCATGTTTTCACCAATGGAGCCATCTAGTTGACCATAATTGATCTGGTACACTTCAAGCTTCTAGTAAATGGACATCGGCTAAATTTGTATCACCAACCCCAAACAAAAGAAGACTTCCTACAGCAATTCAAACAACAAAAATTAAAAAAGCAACAGGTAACACTTCCTGCAGCAGAGGGTGCAAACCTTCTTCCTGCAGCTCTTCAATAAAAATCCATCGAGCATGTCCATAATAAAAACTTTGTGTTTACATGAAGTACATTCCTCCATTCAATTTCTATTTCTTCTTTCCAACTCATTTCATTTCTTTAATCTACCACCCACCCACCTTCCACGTCATCATCATTTTTCCTTTAAAAGATTTCAATAAGCAGCCGGGTATGCTGACGTAAGCCGTCGCCACTTTCGTACCACTCTCGCCACCTTTTCTGGCATGTGCAAAGATTGAATGACATGTACGCACTTTTCAAATTTTTTTCCATTTTCAGCGCATAGATTTTGATAATTGTATCTAGTACTGCAATACATATATCATTACGACATTACGCCAGTTCCATCCCTCGTGCCACATCTGCCAAGTGTGGACACTTGTCAATGTTAAGTAGGGGGGAGGGAAGTGTATTAATTCCAAAGTGTCATTTCTATTTACACCTAAAAGATTTTATGTCACTTTAAATCTGTACTTAGCCTTGCCTCATTAAAGTTCTAAGTGTTATATCGCACAACTATTGTACTTTTATTCCTGAATCCTCCATGATTGTCAGACTTGATGTGACTTATAATTAATTTAAGTGAAAACCCATAGTAAATATTATAATCTCTCCTATTTCAATTCATCACCATTGTTCGTGCCAAGAAAAATAGAGAAATTCAGGAGAAAGCTCATAGTCCTTTGTTAAAAAAAAAACTGGGTAGTCTGAAATACAAATAAGGAATAAGGCATCTACCTATTGTTGAGAAAACAAATTGAAATTAGAAAAGAATAGATGGGAGGCTATTTATAGAGACATGAGCTGGTAGCACATGGTGTGTTACTCTCAAATGTTGAAGCGGTCAGAATATTCAATGCATGCGGCTGGTTAGGGTATTTCCTAAGATTAACATAATTTGATGAGGACTTAGCAGTGGAATTTGTGAGTACATTTGAAGAAGGTCAGGAAAAAATGTGGGGATTAATAGTGGTCATGACATAGGATTAGATTGCAAAATTTACTGGATTACCAATGGTTGGATAACATTACCCTAATGTTCATGATGCTAGATCAGCAAGGGCTCAGTTCACCCTACTAGGTGATCCTCCTTTGGAGATTACCAAACAGGGTTGCAAGAGAATGTCTATCCCTTCACCGTATAATGAGTTGGCCACACATATTATCAGGTATTTCACATGTGAAGGGATATTTTCTAATTTACACACACATCATTTCAAATTACTGAGTTATGTGAGGCATAATCTAGCAGTAAATGTTCCAAGTTTTTTATACAACATGCTATGCATTAGTACTGAAGAGACCCAAAAAGGGAATGCAAATTCTGTTACCCATCATACCCTAATTAAAATGTTAATAGAAATATCCTCAGGGATGCCTCTCCCATGGCATGGTTAGAGTTTTTCCAACGCAAAACCCTACAACCACAGGTTAACCCTAATGATAAAATTGGTCATGATAATGTAATACCAACTGACCTAGCCGTTGAAAAAGATACCCAAGGGGCAAAAACCGTAAATCTTTAAGGAAATGTGCCCTTACCTTCTTATGAGAGAAATGTACCTACTTCTTCTCAAACCAAAGGAAAATGAAAATTAGAGGAACAACCTTCAGTTCCTGCAGCCAAACCACAAATCCCTACTCCTTCGAAAGGGAAGAAAAGGAAGCCAGTTCCTGCAGCAGCTACTCCTGCAACAGAGAAGCCGAAGAAGACTACTAAAGAAAAGGCTATAGAAATTGTGGAGACCCCTATGCAAAGGAGTCCTAGAATGAGAGGATAGCTCCCTAGGGCATCCTCCATAAGCCAACCCGCTTCTCCTTTACAATCTGATGAACAACAAAATGTGCAAATAATTCCAGATGATTCCCCAAATCAGTTTGCAGTTCCAAACTTTCCTCCACACTCTGTAGAAACTTATGAAGTTGAACTTGGTGTTTTTCAAAATAGTTCCCAGGAAATCCATCAGGATATTCCAGTCATTAATGAGGAGAATACCTTAGTAATCCATCAATCAGCCTATCCAGAAACTGCCCTACAAAAGAACTTGGTTAGTAAGTTTCTTAGAGCAGTCTTGGAAGGAACAGAGGAGGCAAAGAAATCAGGAAGAAGATTGTGGCTCAATTACATTGCAAACGCTTCTCTTTGGATTACATAATAAATATGTGTTAACAACAACTCTATGGAGAGAAGAAAAGAAGAAACTAAAGAAGGTCACAACAGAGCAAGAGGAAGAAATTGCAGAATTGAAAGAACAACTGGAAAAACAAAAATAGAAAATGGATTATGCCCTCAAATTGGCTGATAAGATCATTGCATGTAGGCCACCTCCTAGGGTCTATAGCATCTATTTGAAGGAAAAATTCCTCTTGTTCTAGCTAATGATGACCATCAAAGATATTGATTCTGAGTTCAAGTCAGCCCAAGAATTTTATGGTCTTTATCAGACTCTTCCCTCATGACAACAAAATCTACTTTGTGAACTATACATGCATAACTTCATTATCCCAGCTGAGACTGAGGGGAATCCTCTACTCTACATAGGGGATATCCACCTAAGGGCATTGATGTACTAGATGCACAATGAAGCCAACTATGATAGACAGTTGGAAAATTATAGGGAACAGGAGAAAATAGAGCCATTACCATTAAGAGCAGAGAGCAGCAAACCAACTACACCCTTTAGAGATTGGCTCAATTTGACTTATGGCAAAATTAAGGAAGAAACAAGAGACAATATTTTTGGGATTAGAACAGAGGTTTATATAGAGTATGATGGTTTATCTTACTTTGTCTTTCAAAGAGCCCTGGCCAGAGCTAGAAGTAGATGGGGTAGGTTATCCGAGATATTGAAGAGATCAGAACCACACAGTCCTATCAACCTCCAAGCAGCGATCTAAAGAGTGCCAAAATACATACAGCTAGGAATGCAAACTAGATAGGAACTTTGGTGTCCACTAACCATGCAGACACCGATTCTCCTCTAGCCCCTGTATGACATCAACACTAATAGACTGGACTGACTTCAAGAAGATCACAGAGTGGGTGTCTGGGAGAGAACAATAGGGTTCTATTACACCTTTAAAATCCAAAGGAGAGGAAGAACAAAGGTTGGAGATTTCAAAGCAATTGCCAGAAGATATAATGCTTGAGGACAAGCATTCAGCTTGCCAAGGGGCAAATGATGAGCCTATTTTACTGTCTTCATTATATTAATCCTTGCACTTTGTTTTCAAGTATTATCATAATAGTTGTGAACTTTTGTTAAGTATAGAAAGAACCATTAAGCCATGGGTGGAATAGATATGTCATATTATGCCAATATTATATATATGTTGTAGTATTTCATATAATAATTAGAATGTATGTTCTAACATCTAGATTAATTTGATAAGCTTCTTGCAAGAATATCTTTTACATATTAACTAATCTTGCCAGGATGTAGGAGTCATTGGGAGTGGTCAACAACATTGAAGGAGGATGTAAAGACCAGCTTCGAGTGAATAAGCCATCATTGCATCAGAAGACACGGCTACCGCAAATCAGGAGCCACTATTTCAGAGATGCATAAATGTAGCTCTGCTATATTCCCTTCATGTTACCAGCATGTTGACTTGATCGCCCAAACTTCATTGTGCACGTCGAGGGTTGTTGCACTTCCTGTTCTCTTTCTTTGGTGCGGTTTTAGTTAGTTAGTTCCTTTTCTGTTTTGGAATAAAGAAGTCAATCCTCTATTTATAGGGAGGAGACTGTCTGTTTGTAAGTTAGGATTTTTTAAGGGAATACAATATTCTAATTGTATCTTGGGCAAAAAGTTCATTTTTAGTTTCATGTCTTATTCTCATGTAGTCAGTTTTGAAAGATAATGAAATAACTCTTGGTTCATATTCTATGTTCATAGATTAGCAGAAGCCAACCAAGGGGGCCCACTTGGTAGGTGGATTAGAGTAGAAGTAGAATAGATTTAATTTCTACATTTCCAGTATTATAGATATAAGATTACAGTTTCCTCCTACAGCATTGTACTTTGTGAATGTTCATGCAGCACCTGCAGGGATAGCTATAGTGAATGCTCTAGGTTGAAAGAATAGATTTAAGTAGAGTTTTCAAGTTGTAGCATTCATTTTAGTAAGGACTAAGTGTGTTTCCCTTCTTGTAGCCCTAGTATAGATTTCTTTCATGTATTTTACTTTCCTGCAGCATAGGTAGAATGGCTCCTTAAGGAACTTAGTGCACATACTATGCTGTACCATTTCAAGTATACATCCATGGGTTGATAAACTAAATGCACCTCATGGTGGGAGAAGTGATCCTTAGATTGAATAAACTATTCCTAAGAGAGGCTATGTGCATGATTACTAAGCACCTATTATGAGGCGATTCACCAACAATCTGCTCCTTTGGCATTGATGGAAAACATATGCTAACTATTGAATATCAACTTATCATAATATGCTATCGTGCAATTATAATATCAACTTGTGACTCCCTATACACATACTCTCTGTAGGATTTGAGAAATACAAATCCACAGAATGCCAAGAATACCTGCATGCAAATAACCTGTTACAAGAGAGAAGCAGAAGGAGGAAAAAGTAGAACTCAGAAGTTACTCAAAATGTGAGAGCAAAA
>MU223182.1:247951-269436 GCA_018584345.1 Thuja plicata | reverse complement strand
TGAGAGAGGGATGAGACACTAAAGTCCCCCCATAATGAAGAAACTCTTGTCACAATGGTAGATGCCTGATGTAGAATCCAAAAGGAGATCCTGAAGCGGCAAATGATATTCCTCCCCTTGGGAAGAAACTAATCCAAAGGATGATGTCGAAGAAACCCAGTGAAGAGTGATAAACCAATCTGTCTCAGGATGTGTGCTATGATCGGATGCTAAAGAATCTCTCTGTCTGAACTGAAACAAATGATGCCAAATCCAAACTAATGTGGAGAATCCTGAAATGCAACCGCTGAATGCACAGATAATGGTGGGCGAACAGTGATAACCTGACTGTCAAGGTAGAGGAGATGAATGTCCTCAAAATAATCCTTAAAATCTACAGTATAAGACTCAACAAACAAGAAATATATGTCTGTAACATAAGAGTCCAAAGTATCTATGTTTGGAAGATGTATGATTTTCTGTTGCACATGGTATCAGAGCCACACTGCTGCTGCCTAGTTTGGGGTTTGTGAAGCAGTGATTCGAGGCTAACACTCTCCTTACATGCATATACTCCCCCATACATATACTTAATCATACATATAATCCCTCTTTGACAACAATGACAAAGGTACAAAACTATAATATATGTACACAAAATCTTACTTACATCCTTTCAAATATTACCTTGAAGTGAATCTTTGCGAAATTCAAGGATTTTTCCCATCCTTTTGCAAGTAACCCATAGAAATGATTTTCTCAGTCAAACTTGAAGCAATCTCTTCCATGCTATCTAGAGTGCTTGTGTCAGGTAAGGCAAGTATGAATTCTACCTTTTTTATACTTTGTTCCATCACCCTACCGTAGGGGATAAGGTGGATTGAAGTTTTAGTAGAGCAATCATTCTCTTCTCTTTCTCACTTTGAATATGCTTGAGCTTGTGAGAAATTTTATTGATCTGACTACTATAAGTAGTGAATGAATTTGACAATGGATCAAGCTAATCGCTTAAGTTCTCCAACTCCTTATGTGCTTCTTCTTTTCTTTGTTCCAAATCTTGAACAAAATTGGAATACCTTGATACTTTGACAACCAATTGACCTGCCTCATTCAATGTAGTCTTAACTTCCTTTATCAAATCTGACAATTTGATCCTATTTGTGGTAATCTTCTCCATCAACTTACCTATCATCTTCTTCTCTAAGTTCTCCCATGCATTCTTCACTGTAGCTGACTGCAAATCTGGACCTTGTTCTAGAATTTCCTTAATAAGAGTATACATCTTATCAATAGGAGTATCGTCTTCATCATATTTAACCTTAGCCACTAACTCAACTAGAATATCTCTATGTTACTTTAATACTCGTGTCTTCTTCTTCTTCTTCGTTTTCATCTTATTTCTTACAAAATGTATCCTTAAGTGTTCTGACGGTTTCATCAATTCCTTAGGTTTCAATTTGGTTATATCGACCGGTGTGATCGGTAATTCTTCTTCATCAAATTCTTCTTCTTCCTCTTCTAAAACAATCATTGGTTTATGTATCTTACTTGCACTTGTTACTTCAAGACTTAATTTCCTTGTAGTCTCAAGTTATTCTTCAATCTTTTTTTGAGTCTCCTCCTACTTACTTTCTATGACTTTCTCCTCTTCCTTCTCAGAAATCATCTCCTCTATATGTCCCATAGGCAACGGTGAGGATGAATCCTCTTTGCCTGTTATGTCTACAATTTCAATCTCATCACCACCAATTTGTGATAGACTAATATTTTGTGTTTCAATTTCCTTCACCAAGTTAGGAACATCAAGAACAATATTCCCAATTAACTGATCTACAAAAAATGTGTCATTTCCATGTATTGGTTCATTTAATCCTACATGAACTTGTTCTTCTTGGGATGCTACCACCTTTACCTATGGTATCTCTTTCCATGTCTCTACATTTTCATTATGTACACTATGTCTATCATCAATAAGAAGTCTAGTTACTCTGCTCTTAATTTTGAATTTATGCTTGTGAGCAGTAATCATTATCTTAGCATTTTCAGCACACAACTCATGTTGCACTTGAATAAGTGCTCTCTCCATAATCTCTCTATCCAACTCTAATGGAATGCTCCATTGAGCATCAATTAATTGATATAACTCATTAGGGATGCAATAATGGATTTATAAAGGTGTTCTACAAAATTTGTGAAAATGATACAAAATTGCATCTTTTATCTTCTCTTATCTTCATCACTCCCCAAAGTGTATATTATGCCAACGATAACAAGCATACCATTGTCCAAAATACCTTTTTAAATATCATCAATAGAAGTGGCCTTCTTTGTTTCACCACTCTTCTTCAGTTCAAAGGCATCCTTATCTGATTGTGTCCTGCTTTATCAGTTCCCTTCTCATCGTTCTTTATCTCGGTGGATTTTTGCTTCCTCTTGTACATTTTATTTGGGGTAGAAATGTTTTGAATTTTCTTCCTTAAAGATTCCCTTTCATACTTAACTTCACTAGTAGCTGGTTTTCTTTGTTTTCTCTTAGCTTCAGTTATGGTTGCAGTAGTGTGAGATGTTCCTGCATCACTACTTCCAAACTTTTTCTCTAGGTTAGATACCATTCTTCTTGTTTTTCTTTTAATGATCGGTTTCTTCAGTTCCTTTTGAATTTTGGAAACAAATTCATCACGAGTTCCAAATCTGTGTGCTTTCTTGTCTAAGGGTTTTGAAAACAACTCATCAACATGCAAAGTTACTAAATCACCTTCAACTTCATAACCCATAGGAGGAATCCAACATGTCCTAGGTTCCACAACTTGCACAATACGTGAATCAGTGTCTAGAAGAATATAAATATCATTCTTGTACTTCTCTATAATGCTAGCTCAAATCCTTTCTCATTTGTGCATTCTAGATTGGAAATATTTTAAATAACCCTACATGACCTTATTGAAGTTATTCCCTAAGTCTTTTATGAATTCACTTGTTTGCATAACTATCGGTTTGTTCTTTAACCACGTAACCTTTCCTTTTCCAGGGAAGAATTTTTGTACATAGAAAAACATACATACCAATAGGGCTCCATACTTAAATGAGTGTCTCTTGTCTCTCTGTATCCTTTCCATGTTTTTCAATAATTGGATTCTGATCATCTCACATAGATCATATGTTGAATCATCCTTCACAATCTAATAAGCATCGTGAATAGCACCACCGGGTACATTGTTAACTTGACTAGGCTCATAAAATTTGTATCTTATCACCATGGATGTTAAATTAACTTCCTTATCTATGATATGATAGATTTTCATTTCTCTCCCATCTAGTTTGGATTTTGTTAGTTCACTGACCAAATGAGTAGCCACCATTCTTAATGTACATTCCAAACCTTGTGCTCAAAATCATGTAACTCTATGAATCAATGTCTTCAAAATATTGTGTGGTATATCCATCCATATGAGTTGATCATGCACTTTTCTTATCACATAACAAACCCAATCAAGATAGAATTTGGTAGGAATTTCCACAACATAAGTCAAACCCTTCTCCTGTAGATGTTTGTGTTTGACTTTCAACACTCAATTGATGCACATACCCTTGTATTCTTTCTTGATTTCTTCAGATCCCAATTCTTTGATTCTACAATGGATATAAGACCAAACATCTTCAATCAAAATCACACCATGAGGGATAGTGGATAGGGCACTGGACATATCAATCTCAGTCACTTTGCTTGGATGCAGTTTGAATACAGGTCAAGGTTCCTCAGAAATGTTTACTAAAACTGGTGTATGCCATTACAACCAACTGCAACAGCACACAATTCTAACCACAGACTGAAATGATGGCTTGCAATACACAAGTTAGAGTTTCATGAAAACTTGATACGAAATTAAATCAAGATCTCAATCACAAAAGTAACCTTTTGCATAAAATAGCTAAAGATATCTCTCGAATTCTCAACTGCAAGTAAAAATTGTGAAAAGAAGTTACTTGTCCCTCTATCTAATGTTAGAGAAATAGATGTTGCATACATCAATGATAGGAATAGTGTCATATCATTAGTTAACATGTATCCACTAGTTGGTACTCAACCAATAATAATAATCGTAATCAAATATATATTGACCTTGAAATCTCAGTGCGGTCTACACACAATCTCAAAAAAAAATCATAGAAAATTACACCATAATGTACATATATATCTTTACCACTCTCAAGTCTAGGGGATTTATAATGGATTTGTCTTTAAGTTCTCCCCCTAAGAAAATAATATGCTTATTTTACCGATGGAACCTCCACACTTTCTGAATTTGTGGAGTTCTCAATCAACTCAAAGGAATTCAGTTCACCTTTCTTTACCCATGTCTTCTTTATATCACCTCTGAATTCGTCAACATTAGCAACCTATTTTCCTTTTCCATCTTCTGACTGATGAGGAGATTTTTTTCTAAACCAATAGTCTTTAGCCAGATGAACTATCTTATGACTGACAAAACATGCCATACTGGTTGACTTCCAAGGACCAACATACTTCTCATAGTTCTTATTATGCAGTTTATTGCTAGGTGTCCATAGTTACCACATAAAGAACATGTAGTGTTGAATTGTCTTTCCCTTCTACCAGTATTCACCAATGTAATAGGTAACCTAGGTGTATATACTCTTGACCTACAATTTTCAGCTTTGTGTCCATATTTGTTTCATGAAAAACAATATCCATCAAAGTTACCACCACTGGCTCTATTGCTAGATCTACACTCATATGCAACATGACCATACTTGTGACAATTATAAAATAACTTTTAAAATAGTAGGGTCTATTCACCTGTATTTGCCTATACATATTTATAGTATGACCAAGCTTTCCACAGTTATATCAAGTAGGTTTATTGGGTTTCTTACCTGATTTGATTGGATCTAACTTCTAATCTTTTTGTGTCTCCTTAGGTTAAACTTTATAGGAATCTCCAATTTCAAATGTTCCTTCTCCTGAATAACCTAGACCAGTTGTATCTCTATGTCTTCTCTAACTCTTCATTTGTTCATCAAGATTTTGTCAGCTTTCATTGTATTTCTTCAGCTTTTCATTTACTTCTTTTTCAGTTTCCAATTTTTTCCTCAATGACTCATTCATCTCCCTAAGTCTTTCATTCTTAATTAATATTTGAAGATTCTCTGTATCAGTATCCTACATTTGATTCTGATATAGGGTAAATTCTTGTCTTAGTTTGACAAGATCTTCTCCTTTTTCTTTTAGGGCATCATCGACAATTTTCTTGGTAGCTTCTACACTCAATTTTTCTTCCAGATCTTCACACATCTCGACAGACTGACTTTCAAGATCTCTTTTCAAATTATCCATATTTTCTTTAAGCTTCTTGTTATTTTCCAACATATTTTCTACTACTTCTTTAGATTATTTAGATGTACTTCCTTCAGAAAATTGTTGTATGTAGTCTTGACTTTCACTCAGTTGATCAACAAGTTCTCTCCTCTTTGCAAGAGAGTGTCTTAGCTTTTCCTTTAGCTCCTTGATCATCTTGTTTGCATTCTCAAGTTGCATCTCATACCTATAATCCTCGATGATAGTGGATCTTTTTCCAATCTATTAGGCTTATCACCAAGAGTACCTATGCTCTGATACCAATTGTTGGAAATAATAGGCACTGAGAGGTGGGGTGAGTCAGTACAAACAAATAGTGAACTAATTCAACCACTAATCTAAATACTTGTTGAAATACTTTCCAAACTATAAAACAAGTAACTATTGCAAATATATAAAAGAAAGTAATATCAAGAATTCTCAAACTCATCACACATAACACATATTTTCACGTGGAAACCCTTCTAAGAGTACAATGAGATCAGTTATGATCTAACTCACTAGAGGATTTTAAACCTCAATGAAGAAGTTACCCTGTTAAAGGGTTTACAAAAATAACTTGTTAGAGTTCACCCAATTAAGGGATTTTCCTTGCTGTAACTATTAGGGAAAAATAAGATTAGTGATATGGATGTAGCACTAATTGCTTATCAGATCCTATAAGTTCTTTGTACTCTATAAATTCTCTCTGTTCTTTCCTCTCTGATCTCAACCTCAACTTGAAATCACAAAACCCTAATCACCCAAAATCACTCTTGCATCTTCTCTCAACAATAACATCAACAACAAATTTTCAATATGAGAAGTTTCTATATATAAACAACTTGCACCGACATAATAATGATCTTAAAATTACTTTTCTATGATAACACCATGTGTCAAATTGATAATCTCGATGAAAGAAATGATTTATCATGACCGCATTAGGTCAAGATAAGATCTACAAGTTTATATCTCCAAGGTAGTAAAACACGTTTTGACTTCTCCAATACAACACCTTAAATTTGTCTTAAATGCTTGCATTGATCTCGTAAATACCAATACATTGGATGTATAACCCTTATTCCATGTTATCATATCATTAGAACTGATCACACATACTTTACCACTTACCGATCTGTGATCTATCAACTAGTTGTTCAAGAACATAAGAGTTCTACTTGTCTTGGTGTCTGTGACACTAAAAACTCCACCACCACTCAACCAAATGACTTGTGGTTGGAACCTCATTTCAATATAAACTGGTTGAAGTTATATCTGTGACCGCTCCTCAAAGTTTCATTTATACCATGATTTATACCAAAGTGATGTTTGCATAGTCTAACAATCTTCTGGACTTAACTGTATGTGGTAAATTTGGCCTTGTTAACTCACCATACACTTCAACATAGTCCTTCTTCACTAGATACACACAAGAATGAATATGAGTTATTCATCCTGCCTGCCTGCATGATTTGACCTATTGCCTTCTATCCAGACAGGGTTTTCGAAACAGCTCTCAGAACGAGAGTCTCACAACCATAGACCAATCTAGGAATGAAGGATTTTTCTCCATGAATGCAATGCGATGCAAAGTTGTTCTAAGAATTGAAAGATGTAAGCTTAGTCTAAGACATGATTTCAATGCAATTATTCTAGAAATTGAAATTAATCTATTGCAAAAATATATTATTTTATATGAGATTAAAACTAAGAATGTACCAATAATTCAGTATTCTAACAATGCATATTTTCTCCAGGGGTTTTGAATGAGGAATGAGAGTTCTTTTATAGAATCAGAGGTGATCAGAATAGAAACTTTCCTCTTTGAAATAAAACAGATAGAAAAGCCAGTTTAAATTAGAAAGCTTTCTTTAAAAGAATACAATAAATTGTTTTCCTTTTGCTTTAACTGTTTCCTTTCTTTGATTTTAACTATTTTCTTTATCTTAAAAGCACAATTAATTCAAAGTTTTCATTTTTGAACAGAGAGAAGATTTTTGAAAGAATATTTAATTAATTAGATAAATATGACCTCATAAATGTGTTTTTCTCAATTATCTAAATAATTAAATTAAATTTTTGAAATGAGGATATTTATTTAATAATTAAATATTATTTTAATTCCTTTTTATGTGTCTTAGCTAAAGAGGGTGAATTTAATTTAATTAAAGTGCTAGGACTTTATAATTAAATTAATTCGATCATAAGGTTTGTTTAGCCAATAGATATTTAGAAATTAAATATGATGTATGATTAATACAGATTTAGGATTTTTTGCATTTGACACTTAGGTCGAGTAGAGTCAGTTAAAACTCAGAATTGCCTAGTACAATAGGACTTTGATGATTCAGAAGAATGATAAATGCAACAAAATGGTTAGGGTTGCAAGATGCCAATTTTGGGGTGTTACATTAACCAATTTTCAGTATTAACTTCTTACCGATTGTATCTTCACTTCACCTCTAGTATAGCATGATTGTGCTCACTTAGTTGCAATGTACCGACTTAGTTGACATCAAGGAAAACCAAACAAAAATCTCTCAACACAGTACAAAATAGGTATTTGGTCTGGTACATACATCCAGTTCAATATTTTGAGGCACGAATCTAAGGGAATATTTTTGAATGTTTATTCTATCACATTCCTAATTTGTGATTTCCAATCTTTTTGGGTGTGCAAGTTAGAAATTTTTGTATATCTATTTTTGGGTTAACAGTGAAGAACACCAAGATGGTGTAATAGAACCTTATGTGGATCTGGAGAATCAATTTTGGTGATTATTTTGTGATCAAGGATGATCAACCAACTTGTGAGATAGTGTGTTTTGGATTATTTTGGTTTGTATTGGTGTTTACACTAAGATCTAGCCGAGTGATTGTACATGTTTCACTATTTTGATAAGTGTTCTTGAGGTCGACTTGTAAATGATATAATATTTTGTTGTGAATATATAAGATTAATTTTTTTGGTTATTTTGGCATGGATGATAGTGTGTGGAAGGAGATTATAGCGATTGTGCGCAATTTCATGTGCGTAAGATAATTATTTGAGGTCCAATTCAAAGACGATTAATGAAGTGTATGAAGTCAGTATTTTGTGCTTAACTAGAACTTTACTTTAGCATTTATAGATGCTTTGTTTTCAGTTCATCTTTATTGTGGCATTGTAATTATCTCATAGGCAGTGAGCCTCTCTTTTGTATTTGAGTAGTGAGCTCTAGACAATATTCCTGAATGCATGTGCATTTCTTTTGTAAACTCTTAACATGGTATAATACTTGTACAAAATATTTTTCATTTGTGGGCTCATCCCCACCATGGTTTTTCCCTTGACCGGGTTTCTATGATAAAAATCTTGGTGTTATGGTGTTATGTATGTTTGCATTATGCTTTAGCATTTCATTTTTATTCATAGGTGTTAAGTGGATTAAGAATCAAGTTAATAAAGTTAAAAAGTGCATAACACTTATTCACCCCCCTCTTAGTGTTCCTTCATTCCAATAATTACAAACTCTCTTATCTTAATTTAGAACTCAGTTCCCCCTTTCTCTTTCGCTACTTCATCTTTGGCATCTTCATTACCACATTATTGCCTACTTTTTTGCCTTCACCTTCCTTCACTTTCTTCAAACTTTTTCCTTTCCCTAAATAATATTCAATCATCCCTATATAGAATCCACAATATTATTAAATTATTTTTGTTGGCTACAGGGTGGCACATAAATCATTTTACTCTCCAAGTGTGAAAAAGTAATTTATAAGAGGTAAAAAGGTAATCTTTCTTCTCATTTTCACCTCATCTCTTTGCAAAACTTGGAGTTTTTCTCTGCTATAAACGATGGTGGTGCCAATAAAAGAACACATATTTGAGCATGGGCAGTGTTATCATCATATGAGAATGTATGTCCAGCCGGTATGTTCCCAATATCTGATATTTTCTTTCTATATTTCATGATTTTCCATGTTTTTCTTTGATTTTCTTATTTTTACCATGATTTTTAGCACCTATGCCCCATGTTAAAGCTTTTTCATGCTTTATTTTAGTGTATATGCTAGGGTTTTATAATTCTTTGCAACTTTTACAAAAAAATTTGGCTCTTGTATTAGTTCTTCCAGCACCTATACCACTGAATGAGCATTTACAAGGTTTTTGAGTGCTTCCATGATGTCCTGCACCGCCTGTACATGCCCAATGCATGTTGCAACGTGAAATAACACATGTGCATGATAAAATAGCACCTGTCATATTTTAGGAAATATTCATGAAGGTTTAGGAATGTTTAGGAATGTTTAGGACCTCCAAATCATGTTGGATTCACTCTTTCTACTTTTAGGAAAAAATAACCCAGATTCTACAAATTTTTGCCTCTGATGAAGTAATTTCCCTCCCATTTGCATTATTTTATGTCAATGTCCCTTATATGAGTATTATTGGTACAAATTTAAATGATGTCAATCAAAAACTTGATGCAGTCAATTTCAGAGGATCCAAAAAATGGATTGTCCAAACTTGCAGCAACACCAGAATAAAACAACGAAATAATACACAACTCAAGATATATCAATATCAATTTTATATTATCTTATATCATCAAATTACATAAAACATGTCGGGATGTAAGGCCTTCCTGGTTAGGTCCAATTACATCAAAAAATTAATCAGATCTCACAAGATCCAACTATCTATCCTATAGCTAAGTGGAAGAAACCAGATCTAAACTTGTGCTCTCAAGCCACCAAGCAATCTGCAATCTTTGCCTACCCACTTAAAACTATCTATAATAGCTTACAATCCTTCATCTTATTCTCTTCTCCTCCACAACACCCCCTCCTAAACTAAGAACAATGAAATAAATATATACAAGAGTCCACCAAAGAAGTCAGTGCTCAAAACCATAACAGAGACCTAGATTTAGGTCCACACTGATCCCAATGAGAGACCCCACATTAATTCAACAATGAAAATTAAATGTAGAATTCGGCTAGATCAGGATAAACATTTCAGGAAGATGATCACCAAAAAACAACAACTATTGGTAAGAATATACCCGAGCATCAGGAAACTCGTCGGTGAAAACATAACCACCATAACAACCGAAACCCATCGGTGAATACAGAACCATCACAGTAACAGAAACCCATCGATGAACATAGAACTGTCACAACAACTGAAACCTATTGGTGAACACAAAACCATCACAATGACCAAAGAAGCATGCCTGAGAAATAGAACCCGAGCAACAGAGAACAAACTAAAGAACAAAAGCAAACATCTTTTTGGTTGAGCAGGATTGCCAAGAATCCTAGGATGCTCCTGCATCAGACACCCTAGGTAAAGAGGATGTTTCCATAAAGGAAATTATGAACATCTTAAGGGAACCATAACATGTATACCATAATTTTTCTTAAACCATACTTCATCTTTCCCTTCAATCCATGTTTTCTTTATTTTGTCCATCATTCCATTCGAATAATTCATCTCTTCTATATTTCTCTCAGGTCTCTTTCCTATAACTGTCAGTAGCTGACACCGTTCCTCCTCACCCAATTGGTTACTCAACTTGGTAATGTCTCTTTGTGTCTCTATTGTCAACATTGTTTGCACCACTTTAGTCAAATGTGTCATTTGTTCACTTATCTCTGCAAGCTCTTCAGATATGTTATTCTCATTTTCTTCACCAATAGGTTCATCCACTCTCTTCTCTTCATATTTGTCACTATCATTCAGACAACATCTGATAACTCCACATCTCTTAGTCTCTTCTTCCTGCAAAGGTATTATTTTATGCTTGGATTATCCTTGCCTCACCACATATGTGTTTTCATGACCATCAAACATAACATGTTTATCATACTACCAAGGTCTACCGAGCAGCAGGTGACAAGCATCCATAGGTATTGCATCACATAATATCTCATCATAGTTAGATCCAATCTTAAAATTAACAAGGCATTGTTCTTCAACCCTAACCTTAGACACATCTTGTATCCAACTAATCTGATAAGGATTAGGATGCTTCCCCCTTTCCAAATTCAATTTACTAACCATCTCTTCTGAAACAAAGTTCTCAGAACTGCCACCATCAATTATGACATTACATATCTTATCCTTGCACTTACATCTGGTTCTGAAAAAATTTCTTCTTTGATAAGAATCATTTTTATTCGAGGGAATAAAATTCCTCCTAAGCAAGAGATTCACATTTTCCCCCTCCGGTTCATTTTCAGCAACCTCGTTCACCACAACATTTCGTTGATTACTGACCCTCTTATCTGCATGGGGACATTAAAATGACTGATGTCCTTCTTCTCCATAGTTGTAAAAAGTACCTCTGAATATACCTCTACATGTTCTTCTCCTTGGTTCAACTGGTTTTAGTTTGTCTTCAACTTTCGGTTTATCTTTTACCGACTGCTCTTGCTTCTCCTTTCCTCGGGAATTACCATAATGTCTTCTTTTCAACTTATCTTCTGCCTTCAGTGCATATTGATAAGCATCCTCCATAGAGTCAATCTTCCACATACCAATCTCATCTTGGATATTAAATCTTAGACCATTAACATACCTTGCCACCTTTTCCTTAGAAAGTTCTCTATGCCCCAACCGAATTGTCAACTTGTAGAACTCCTCAGTATAATCTTCCACAATCATCTCCTTCTATTTCAATTCTGCAATTTCTTGAACAATTAAAGTTCATAGTCAGTGGGAATGAGCTTATATTTTAGCCTTTCCACCATCAAATCCACCGATTGATCTTCATCTCACCTTCTTCTTCTCGGTCCCTCTGCAATTCTTTCCACCATAAAGCAACATGCCCTTTCAACTTAGTCTGTGCCAGCTTTTTCTCTAAGTGGATCTTCAATGTCTTCCAGCTCAAAGTAGTCTTCCAACTCACCAATCCAATCAATTAGGTCCTTGGGCTTCAATGTACCTAATAAATTAGAAACTTCCATTCTATATTTTATACTCAACCTAGCACCAGATCTTTGCAGCTGACCATATCTGTCTCCTCCAGATCTTATCATCCGATTAGTTCTGTCATCTCCACTAGATCCAGCAGCTTTGAAATCTTTAGTAACTTCTTCATAACCATCATCCATTCTAGGACCTCTCTATAATCTAATGTTTCTGATACCTTATATGATTTCATTCTTCATTGCCGCCATCTCAGATCTGAATCTTTCTGTTATCCCTTCTTCCACCTCCTCAGAAAGATCTACAATCACCCTAGGGTCCAATGTTTTTGGAGGCATCTCTCCAGATCTTTGAAAACCCTAAGCTCCATAAGAAATGAACCAGCAGCTTTGATACCACCTGATGCAGTCAAGATCAGAGGATCCAATAAATGGACTATCCAAACTTGTAGCAACACCAAAATAACACAGCGAAATAATACACAAGTCAAGATATATCAATATCAATTTTATATTATCTTAGATCATCAAATTACATACAACATGCTGGTCTATAAGGCCTTCCTAGTTAGGGACAATTACATCAACAATTTAATAAGATCTCGCAGGATCCAACTATCTATCCTATAGCTAAGTGGAAGAAAACGGATCTAAACTTGTGCTCGCAAGCCCCCAATCAATCTGCAATCTCTGTCTACCCACTTATAACTATCTGCAATAGCTTACAATCCTTCATATTATTTGCTTCTCCTCTACAACACCCCCTCCTAAACTAAGAACAATGAAACAAATATATGCAAGAGTCCACCAAAGAATTCAGCACTCAAAACCATAAGAGAGACCTAGATTTAGGTCCACACAGATCCCAATGAGAGACCACACATTAATTCAGCAACATAAATTAAATATAGAAGTTGGCCAGATTAGGATAAACATTTTGGAATATGATCACCAAAAATAGCATCCATTAGTAAGAATATACCTGAGCATCAGGAAACTCGTTGGTGAACACAAAACCACCATAGCAACCGAAACCCATCGGTGAACCCAAAACCATCACAACAACCAAAAATTGTCGGTGAACACAGAACCATCACAACAACCGAAACCCGTTAGTGAATACAGAACCATCATAGTGACCAAATAAGAAAATCGAGAAATAGAACCTAAGAAATAGAGAACAAACTAAAGAACAAAAGCAAACATCTTTTTGGTTGAGTAGGATTGCCAAGAATCCTACTATGCTCCTGCATCAAAACTTCATGTTGATGTGTGTCGATGACTATAAAACTAAGTCGATTAGAATGATTGATTAGATTGATGTGATACTTTGTTCTAAAGATCTAGAGAAACAAAAAATTTATGTGCTCAAGAAGAGATATATAAAATTGATGATGATTGGATTGATTAGTTTGACTGAATTTAGATGATCAAATTGATGCCTTTGATTGATTGATTATGTTTTGATGAAACCAAATTTCATTCAGGAAATTGATGGTTTGGGGTATATATCCTTGACCGTTGGACATGGTCCCTAATTTGTCTACCTAGGAAAAATAGGTGATCAAGCTATGTGGGTTAGGATATATTTTGTAGATGATGCAATTCTAAGTGAATCAAGGTTTATTGATAGATTTAGTTGAGCGGTGGCACTCAAATCATAACACCTTTCACTTACTGATGGGTGAGATAACTATTACGCCAGAGGATGTCTATAGATTGCTGCAGATTCTAATTATGGGCAAGCTCATATATTATGATTTAGTTTATGACGGAGCTTCCTACAGACAGGTGTTTGGTGATGAGGACATTGGTGATGAGACCATTCCCTACTGATGGATGTGATAGATATACGCTCATCTTCCTTCTATGCTGGCAGCTTTGATAGCAGGATTATTTATGCCAGATGGACATGAGCAAAAATTCACTGTTGGATGGGGCAGGATTTTGGAGGATATGATTACTCAGCCTTGCAGATTCACATGGGGTCCTATTTATTATCACACATATACCATGATTTACATCATGTGGTTTACCATCATAGTGTTGCATTATCTATCGGTGCAGTGTTACTACAGCTGTGTGCTTGGGAGCACCTTCCATTAGTGAGATCTATAGAAGAGAGATCTCATCCTTGAAGTCATCCTTACGTGTATACATGTCTCAGATTCATTTTCCAAGCTCAGTTGGGAAAGTTAGAGTATTGGAGGAGGATGCTAGTTGATCTAGGTGAGGTCTGATGGAGACCATGTCTTGGATGCGAGGGTTGGAGTGAGGATGATCAAGGGATACCATATTTCTTCACTTCATGATGGTTCATTGGTCGCACAATCTTCATCATTGAGAGACTCTTTTTGTTGAGAGTTCTGACAGTTTGACCACACTCAGAGTTTACCATAAGGTTTATCTCATTATGCTTGAGTTCAGGAAGAGAGATTGTTGTAGGGGCCTATGGTTGATTACCGAGCTACTAGAATTGAGGTCTTAGGCCTTAGATCGATGTAGTGGGGTCATGGTGATGATATCAAGGATGCATGAGTGACTCCTTAGTACACTTAGTGGTATTGGCTACATGAGTTTCCTCATTTTACAGATCATGTTGATCCAATTCCTGATATTGATGATCCAGATTTAGATGATGATGATGATGATGATGATGATGATGATCAAGATGATGACTAGGGAGGACGTCATAGACTGAGGCAGGTCCAGGTTTGACGAGGTAGATCTGTTAGTCCTCACGGTGGCAGAGTTGCTTGAGGTCCACCAAGTAGGGTACTAGGTGGCAGATTTTTGATAGGTAGAGTATCTCATGAGGCCATGAACAATGTTATTCCTAGTATTGTTCATGTTAGAAGTGGCATGATACTTTCTAAGTCTGAGGTTGATCATGGTGTTGGACCATCTAGCAGTACAATTGGTATTGTTAGAGTAAAGATGAGAGGTAGAGTAGTTACTGTTCCTGAGAGACAGTTTCCTCATAGGCGAGAAGTTGATCCCATTTTTTCCTAGGGTTGGATTTATAGAGATTGACAAGAAGGTAGACATGATGCTCTAGATGTTCCTAATATTCCATATGCTCCAATGGTTTCAGTAGCATTAGCTAGTCCATTATTTCCTCCTGCTCCTCCTAGCTAGGAGATACAAGATATCCATGTAGGTATGGAAGCTATACAGGGTGAGTTGGCTCATGAGGTCAATTCAGTGTTGGTTGCGTTTGTTGCTCAGTTTGGTAATGATCCTACTCAGGTGGTAGGTTCTTCTCAAGTTCGCCCTATAGGTACAAATATAGGTACATGTATAGGTACAAGTGTAGAGGATGGTTAGAGATAAATGTTCCTCTATTTGATCATCTTGATAGATTTACAATTTTGATGTGCCCTTGTGATGTACTTGATACTGATTATGATGATGTACTTTAGATTATGGTAGCATTCAATCTTGATGTATTTAGATTTGTTTCTTATGATATCATTGTATATTAAACTTTTTAAAATTTTGATTGTATGCATGATGGAGTTCTATATGATTATCTATGCTTTTATATTTTTCAATGCAATGTTATATGTATGTTGTGATACTAGATGAAATAGTTATATAATTCCATGAATGCTATGATGACAACATTTTTTAGTTGAACTTTTAATGATATGCAATGCAATGGATTTAATGATATGATGCTTTAATAAACTTGATGAAATGCAATGCAATGAACTAAATAAAATGCAATGGAATGCAATGCAATGAACTAAATGAAATACAATGCAATAAACTTAATGAAATGTAATGTAATGCAATGCAATGATTTTTTTGGTTTCTTTTGTGAAAGTGATGATCATATTTTGTCATTAGTATACAAAGGAAACAATTTTTGAACCATCGGTAACATGATCACTGAAAGATAGATTTATAGTGCAACCCAACACAACAGTTCACAAAGGTCACAAAAATTGTTTAAGTGCAAGCAAACACCGAAACCAATCTTCACCGATAGACAGTTTACAAGTGTAAACAGAGAACACAGTTTACAAAGTAAATTGATAGACAGTTCAAAGACATCATCGAGCAAAGACTACAGAGCAACCCGAGCACCAATCTACCGAGAGACATTTTTAATTTTGAGAAATGTGGATCTAAGTTACACGTCATATAAAACACTTAAGTTTTATATTTAGCTTTATGCTTATCTTTAAAACCATTTCTTGAGGGAAATGTAAAGCACATGTAATTATTTTAATCAGTCTAAGTGATTGAAAACATGCAAACTAGGAGATCAAGGTCAAGTTGTAAACCTTTGATCATAGACTTTTTATTGTAAAGCGTGAAACCCAAATAAGGTCAATTCATTGTATAAATAGATGTAGTAATCAATCAGAACTAGAGGATTGTAGCTGAAGTAGACATCTATGGATCAAACATAGAGTTTCATGCAGGACACAAAAGACAAAATTTAGTTATGAAGAACAAGATTCAAGGCTACCGAGAAGAACAAAGGTATTAATTAATCACTATAGGTGATACATATACATTGTGAACTTAAAGGATCTATATTTAGAAATTCAAGATTGCATACCATCAAGTCAACAAGTATTTTTGACTACTCTAACAATTGTAGCAAATAGAAGAAATCCTTTGAGAAGGTGGACTTAACAAAAATTTTGTAAATCTCTTAACTGAGTGCACACTTAACAGTGTTGCTAAATCTCTTAATAGATTAGACCCTAAAAAGTCTCAAAATGTTACTCATAACAGGGTAAGATCATCAGAAGTGATCACACTTGTAGCCTTAACCGACCCCTTCCATTCTGAAGATAGTGAAGCTTTGTGGGTTTCATCCCCACCACAATTTATACCTTCTAATAGGGGTTTTCTGCATTACCAATTCTTGTGTCATGTGTACTTACATTTCATGAATGTTTACATGGAATTAAGTTTATGTTTTGATATTACATGCATAAGGTAGAAAAGCATCAATGGTCGGTAATGCAAGAATAGAGTATTAAGGGTTAATTGATAAAAAAATTTAAGGGTGTTGATTCACCCCTCCCCTCTCAGTATACACCATTCCATTATTCCAACAATTAGTATAAGAGCTAGATCTCTTATTTGGAAAATTTTAAATCACTTGAGAGAAAAGATCATACAATAGAAAGGTATAAGCTTGACAAGAATATTAAGAATCAGAAGTTGGAGATACAAATCTTCTATGAGCAATACAAAGTAGCAAGAATCAAGATGAGAGAACTATTGGATTAGAGAAAAGCTATGGTATATCGCTGCAATGAAACAGACTATCATGAAGAAGAGATACCTAATTTGTTCGAGTCACCAGGATCTACATCTAGTAATACATCAGACACATACGAAGGAAGCATTACAAGTCTGAATGAAATCAATCAACATATGACTGAACAAGTAAAGATACTAAAAATCTATCAAGAGACATAGATGGTAAGAATGATTGATGTCATGAATAATGATAGACAAGCTAAAAAAGAAAGAACATTAGCTATTGATGATAGGAGGAAGATCACTGAAAAGATGCAAGAGAAAGAAACTGAGATACAAAGACTAACTGAGCATCACATTGAAATCACCAATCAGATAGTTCTTATGAGTCGTGAGGCCAAAAGAGTGAACATAGAACTTAATGGGAAATTGGAAGCTATTGGTGAACTAAGAGAATAAAATGAGAAACTAAAGCATGAAGTAAGGATTTAGCAACAACATATGATATGATCAAGAAAGTTGAAGATAGTACAAAGAGAATGGATGATTTTTTGAATGGTCAAAGAAGTTTCAACAACAATACTAGTTTAGGGTATACCGAGCATGGAGAATAATCAAACTAAGCTGATCAAAATGATGTCTACACAAATACAAGACCAAAGAAGCAGTCATGCAATCACTATGGAAAACCAAGCCACACATCAAATGTTTGCAGGAGCAAAACTAAAGGTATTCCTAAATCTACTTCTACATTCATAGGTAATTTTTTATAATTGTAACAAACATGGACATAAAGCACATGAATGCAGATCTAAGGTAACCCTACCAAAGAAGGAAACCTACATGGAAAAATATTGTTCTACTTGCAAAATTCATGGGATCATATCTAATGAATGCACAAAAAAGAAAAAGAAAGAATGGAAACCGAAAGAACAATAAAATGTATATCAACTGAGGAGAGTCGATAACTCATATGTTTGGGATTACAACACATGGGTAAATTGCACAACATGTGATAGATATGGACACATAGCTGAAAACTGCATGATAAAAGGGATCAGAAGGTCTAGGAATTGGACTAAATATGGAATGACATGCTTACATTGTCATAAGATTGGTCACCTAAGCAAGGACTGCAGAGACCGACTGACAGAGTCAAGCACTTTTGCTAATGGAAATACCATTGAAGATATCAGGAGAATGAGAAGTCAAATGTGGAGGAAATATTCAAGCAAAGATGATGCTAGACCAAGCACTACAATTGGTGACACCTCATCCAATGGATCTGGTGATATCACCACCCCCAACTAAGAAAAACAAGTATGGAACTGCACCATAAAAAGTAATATTTTACATCAGTTCCAATATTCACTGATAATATGCCAAATTAGAATGAATGAAGATGCACTATGATATTACTTGTTATGATCTTGTGAATCCAATCTCTTCGATCAATACACACCAAGGATCATCGGTGTACATATAAAAGCTAAGTTGATAGTGTAAACCAAGCATCATCGATAATCATGTAAAAGACAATTAAGTCTTCGCTACTTACTGAGTATCATCAGTGAACATGTGAAAAGTACAACTAAGTTGTCACTTACCCCAAAGAAGTGTATACTCACCGAGCCAAAAAGTTTGTGTGATGACTAAGTAACTCCACCTTCAACCACTGAGAAGTAGGTAAATCATTTATTGCACCACTTAGGGCATCATCTATAAAAGGGCAATGAAAAGCTCATTTCATTCACCAAGTGTTTAAGAGAAAAGAGCAGAGTGAAATAGAGTCACCAAGGAGCTACCAAATTGTAGAAATATTCACAATCACATTCATGGCTATTCTGAACAGATTTCAACATCTACAAAAAATATCACGTAAGTACCAAGACTTACCGAACTCACAGATCATTTACAGAGAAATTCCTAATTTCATAAAAATGGCAACTACGTCGCAAGTCACCAAGATCAAGAATGCGAAGGACAAGAAGGTCAATTTGATCAAGAACTCTACCTATGAGGAGCCACATTATAAGTTCTATCTCGAGGTTGCTGCACAACCTAATGACCAAGGAGAATTCTCAAGCATGCCACCTCAGGTTTTGCTAGTCGAGGATGTCTGAGCATATATCCACTGCAATATTGCAAAAATCAGAGATCTTGAATTTGAAGAAGCTTACAAGAAGCTTTGTACAGATGGAAACATTAAGGATGAACACAAGAATATAGAGGTAAAAGGGTTAACAAATGCCCTAATGTTCCCTAAAGAGTTTAAAACTAAGTGGATTCAGATAGTACTTAGAAGAGTACATGATAGGGAAATGTGGTTGGATGAAACAAAACCAATCATCGAGGATGTTATGCACGCAATAACCGATTATCCAGTAACCAACAAGGCTAAAGCCCTAAAACATCCTTCTCACCCCGAGATTGAAAAGATGATAGGTGCAGTATGGAAAGGCAAAGGTTTAAATGTTAACTCCATCACCGATCTAGAATTGAAGTTTGGTGCATGTGTACTTGGATACAAGGTATTCCAAGCCAGTAGACTGAATAGCATAGCATGTGGAGCAGTTGACACTACCCATAAGATTTTGAAGAAAGGATTATAACTGGATTTATCCAAGATTCTACTGAAGCAATTGGAGGAGAACATGGGGATAATTAGGTCAGGAAGGTCTAATTCATGTAAGTTCAGATCACTCCTCATGTGTACATTTCTCTATTTCTAGAACTTCTTCCCATCTGTCGATAATGTCAATTGGGACACTACCCAACCAATAACAATACAAATTAGTGAATTTATCAAATCACTAGGGGAAAATTTTACATCAATCATGGATGCACACTTCACTACTTTTAGGGACAAAATGCAGAAGAGGATGAGGATACATGAACAACTGGTGGAATAGTATAAGGATGATATAGGTTTCATATTGGATACTGACACCACTTTAATAAAACTAGTTGTATCGAGGACATCATGGTTACCACCTCTTGATTATGAAATCAATATTGATTAGGCCACAAATGCTATTGAAGAATTATTTAATGAAGCAATAGAGAAATCATTACCAAGATTTGGCACTTATGAGGAAGTTAAGGCCAGAATCAAAACAGGCCTAGTAGTGAAGAAGATTGACAGAAAGAAGGCTAAAATGGTAAAGACACTTCAAAAGAAGTTGTCGGTAAACGATGAAGAATCAGAAAAAAAAGATGATATTGAGGGACAGTCACCTGTCGGTGAAGGTGAACAATTGAGTGATTCTGAGTCAATTGAATTTGATGCACCACCAACAAAGAAACCAAGAACTATTGCTCCATCAAGAACTATGAGTGTGACCACAAAAGATCCAAAATCACCACCGGTTAAGAAAGGAACGATGATGACTTATAAGAGAAAGCCTCAAACTGAGAAACAGACACCAAGGCAAAGAAGAATATATATCCAAGGTAAAGAGGACAAGGATGACATTGCACAGGATGAGAGTGAACAAGCACTCCAACCTGAAAAGAACAATGTTCCTAAAATAATTGATGAGATTGCTACATCATTAATCAAAACAGGTAGCTTATCAAATCCTAAGGTTAGGCAATGGCTAACTCTGAAACCTGAGGATGTGAGGCCTACCCCAGTCTGACATAATATTAACACTATTTCTCATTTATATGCTCTCCAGTCAATACTAATTTTGCTATAGTCAGACTTTTGGGACACATCTATTACTTTATGGATCCGTGGAAACCTTTGCTTGTATACAAACACCTGATTATGTAATCGGGAGATGTATATAATACTCTATGTTAGTGATGCAGATTTCCCTACAAAACTTAGTTTTGATGGTTTTGTATATTGGATTAGTATGTGGATGTTATATATAATCAAGATACAAATTTATTAAAAGTTATGTTTATGCATGTGGAATAGATGTAGATATTGTTAAGTCCAATAATCTTTGATGCAAGTGTGAGTGAATGTGTGTTCAACTTACATTATGTATTC
>MU223182.1:184800-243001 GCA_018584345.1 Thuja plicata | reverse complement strand
TATGTACATATCATTATTTTCCCCCTTTTTTGATATTAAGGGAAAAGGTGTATACCTTATAGCTTATCAAAAATGTGAGAGTGTGAAGACTTCATGTCTTCCATCATCTTCTCCCATTGGTCCTTCAGATTGTCTAGAGCCATGTGCTTGAGTGTGACCCTTGAATGCATATTGTAGATTCTGTCTACTACAGACATCTCAGGGGTTGCTATCAGTTGTCTTGTTGAACTAATATGTTGTTGAAGCAGTGTTAGATTTGGTAGAAGTTGAGCTTGGAGCTCGGTGACCTCTTCCCTGAATTGTGTTTCTACTTCCCATAGTTCTTGTCTTAACCTTTTTTTCTCAGTAATATTTTCATAATACAACTTTATTGAATTTTCCTTGGTGGTTAAGCCTTTAGCACTAGTAGCTAGATTAGAATCTAACTTTTCTATCTTATGACTATGCTCCTTAGTGAATTTTTCAAGTGTGCTCAATTGTTGGATCAAGGAAATAGCTTCAACAATTATTGGATCTAATTCACTTATGAATTCTGAAAGCTTTACCTTGTTTACTGCCACTTCTTGGCTGATATTTTCAAAAAGTTTGTGTTGATATTTATGCTTTTCTCTCTCCTTTATTGCCTTTTCTACATCAATGTTTTATGTTGTAATGGCTTCGGTGAGAGTGGCTAGTTGATTAAGGATAGGTTTATTGTGATCAACATCAACATCAACATCAGGTATAGTCTGATGCAAGATGTCCCTAGTTGTTTCTAGTACCATGGAGTCTCGGTGATACTTTCTCAGCTTCTCCTGTAGTGCCTTCCTCTGGCATATTTCACCGTATTCTTTCAGTGCTTCATAGTTAAGTGTAGTTGGGTCACATTTGGGTATCTCTATTATTTCATCTAGAGTGACTTCCAACTTACTCTTTTTGGATTTCTTCTTTTTCTTTTGAGTTTCACTTGAGTGTAGAACCATAGCCATCTTCTCGGCTTTTTATGTTGTGCTAGATGAAGTAGCGTATGGTGTTTCCTCTTTTTGCTACTGTGCTTAGGTGTCAGCTTGTCAGTTTTGAGTAGTAGTCTCCACATCAACCTTTACATTATCTGTAGCAACTTGTTCAGTTACCTCAGGAATGACATCTTTTGTTTTGTTCCTTCATCGGTATCCTTATGTACTTCATCTTCCTTTGTCTATCCATCCTTCTCAGTAGTGTCTCTATCTATTTGCTATAAATCTCCTTCTGTAACCTTGTTAGTTTTGGTTACAACATGAGTGTCTCTGATGACATTCTGTTCATTGGTGTTGTCTTTCTTTCCTTCATCCCCTGCATCCTTGGGAATGCTTGAATCTTTGTCAAGTGATTTGTCTTTTTCTTGAAGTATATTGATGGCTTGCATCAATATTGGCATTTTGATTGATATGTTCACCTGTGAAGTGTCAAATGTTGTTTCTTGTCCGTCAGTCTTGTCCTTGATAATAGTGACATCTTCATCTTTCTGTATTTCTTCTGTTGGATCATCAGTTATGTCAATGACTATGTTATCCACAATGTTGTCTATAGTGGTGTCTGGCCATATCTCATCTACAACATCCATATCCTTGTTACCTTTTGTTTCCATCTCCTCCTTGTACAACTCAACATCTGTGATGATGATTGGTTATGTTGCCTCAGTAGCTTGATCATTCTTGATTTCCTGATTCTCAGTTGGAGCTCTCTATGGCTCGGGACTTGTTTCCTTTTTAGGAATATTAAGTATTTTTCTCCATTCGACTTCACTTTTCGGTCTAACTCTAGTAGACATCCTTTTATCACTTGGTAGGCTCTCATCTTCGGTGAGAACCTTTTCGAATGAGCCTTCATCATTGCTTTGATTTCCTCCATTTTGGATTCGGCAGGCATGACTGATACTAGGGCTCTTTCCCTGATTTCTTTCTCAGAGTGCAAGGAAAAAGTCCATCTTTCCAATAGTCTATCTTGAAGTTCTTTGGGAATTCTATCTACCAGTTGCATTGGGAGGTAATGGTATATGCACACCATTTCAATGATTTCCTCCTCAATCTTGTTTTGATCTACAGGATTGATTGTTAACCATTTCTTGACCTTCCTACTATTTGCATTACCTGATTTGATAATGTGTGCACATACCTCATGAATTGTTTCAGGTATCTTGCTCTTTTCTTCTTGAACACCTTCATCTTGTTCTGTGTCCTCGATATCTTCTCTAGTTATAATGAACTTCCTTCTCTTTGTTGGCCCTCTTTTTTGTGTAGTCGGTTTCCTCTTGTAGGTTCTTACTTGTCCTTTCTTCAAGAGTGAAGGACTTGTGTCCTTAGCAGTTTGGCTTCTTGTCCTTGAAGCAGTTGTGGTTCTTGGCTTCTTAGCTGGTGTTTTCAACAAAGTATCTAACTCTATAGACTCAGAGTCACTTACCTACTCAGCCTCACCGATGGGTGAGTGTCCTTTAGTTTCTTCCTTTTGTTCAGTTTCCTCCTCAATAACCGATATTCTTTTCTTCAAATTCTTAACCATTTTATCTTTCTTCCTGTCAATTTTCTTTACAACCAATCCATTTTTGATTCTTGATTTGGCCTCCTCATAAGTTCCAAACTTTGGTTGTGTCTTGTCTAATGGTTCATTTATTAATGTATCAATTACATTGGATGCTTGATCAATATTTACCTCATATTCCAAAGGTTGTAACCATGTTGTCCTTGGTACATCAGGCTTGATGTATGTGTGGTCGATGTCAACCATGAAACATATATCATTCTTGAATTTCTCAATAATTTTCTCAGGGGTCCTTACTCTTTTTTGCATTCGGTCCTTGAATCCTATAAAGTACTCATCCATGACTTTTTCAAAGTTTTCTCCTAGTGATTTTATGTATTCACTGATCTGCATGGTGACTGGTCTTGTGGTATCCCATTTTACATCTCCTACTGATGAAAATGATTCCTGGAAGTAAAACAAAATTCACATGATAAGTGACCCAAACTTACATGTATTTGGCTTTGTATTTCTTATTGTTCTCAGGTTTTCTTTGAGCTGGTTAAGTAGAGGTTCTGACTGATCCAACTAAGTTCCTTTCTTTACAATCTTATATGCAGTATCCACTGCTTCGGATGCTATGTTGTTCATCAAGATAGCTTGGAAGAATTTGTAGCCTAGGACACATGCTCTGAATTTAGTTCATCATCAATAATAGTGGATACCTTCAGTCCTCTGCCATCACACTTGGCTCCTATGTTCTTTTCAATCTCAGCCTTGGGTGGGTATTTTAATGCCTTTACCTTATCGGTTATAGGGTAACTGGTGACTGCACGAATAACATCTTAGGTTATCATCTTTGGCTCATCCAACCATAGCTTGTGATTTTGAATTCGGCTCAGTACTAACCAAATCCACTCGGTTTTAAATACCTTTGGGAACAATAGGGCATTAGTGATCCCTTTCACCTCCATGTGTTTGTGTTCATCTTTTATGGATCCATCCTCATTACATAGCTTCCTAAAATCTTGGTCCACCTCTAAGTCACCAATTTCTGCAATCTTGCAGTGGATGTATGCTCGCACATCTTCAATGAGAAAAACCCTAGCTGGTATTCATGAGAATGCTCCAAAATTGTCAGGTTGTGATGCAACCTCAGGGAAAATATTGTAGTGAGGTTCCTCACAGGTAAAATTATTGATAAGTTTAACCTTATCCTCCTTGATGTTGTTTATTTTGGTGGTTCTTGAGGCTGTGGCCATTATTTCATATATTTAGGGATTTCTGAAAAATATGCAAAATAGAGTTCTTAGTTATCATATGAACTTACTATTTACACCTGTACTGGTCACTGATCCGTTGGAGTGCTTTGGGTCAATTTGAAGTCGCTTTGTGATGCTATCGCTTTGTTCTCAAATTTCACTCTTCTCACTTTGCTCTGTTCGCTGGTGAGTAATGAAACCCTTCCATCACCCTTTTATAGATGTTTGCCCTAAAAGTGAGTCATTAATTCTCAACCACTCCTCAATGTGTGTAGACAGAGTCGTCAGTTTTAACATTAACCTCTCTCTTTGATGACAACATGATGCTTTGGGGCAGTTGTCTAACTCATTGGCTTTATTGATGGGTTTCGGTGTTTTGCAAACATAACTCATTCAACTTTCTTGATTACCGACGAGTCTCAGTTTACACTAGTAATTTTTCTTTTGTATGTTAATCGACGATTATCGGTAGGTGTAGGTAGTTTTAGCTTTGAGTGTATACAAATGGATTTCGGTATGTATTGCCTGATGGAATAGTTATCATAGATTTTAACAAGTAATATCATGATGCATCTTTACTTATGCTAATTTGGCATTTCATCAACATATTATGGAACTGATGTAAAATACTACTCTTACTTGTTCAACTTAGGTACGGATGGTGATGTCACCAGATCCATTGGATGGGGTGTCACCATTTGCATTGCTCGGTTCAACTTCATCATTGTTTGAAGCTTTTCTCCACATTTTGTCTCTCATTATCTGGATGTCTTCAATGATGTTTCCATTGGGAAATGTGTTGGTCTCTGTCATTTGATATCTGCAATATTTCTTGAAATGACCAACTTTATGATAGTGTAAGCATGCCATTTCGGGGTTAGTCCAACCTCTAGAATTTCTTGTCCACTATCTCATAGAGTTTTCAACAATGTGACCAAACCTTCCGCATGTTGTACACTTTGTCCATGCGTTGTAATCCCATACATATTGGTTACTAACTCTTTTTGGTTGATAGGCAGTTTCTTGACTTTTAGGCTTCCATGCTTGCTTTTTCTTCTTCTAGCATTCAAGAGTTGTGTGCCCATTCATTTTGGAAGTAGGACAATATTTGTCCATGTAGGTTTCCTTCTTTGGTTGTTTCATCTCAGACTTACATTTATATGCTTTATGTCCTTTCTTGTTACATTTATAACAAAATCCTATGAATGAAGATGTGGATTTAGGAATACCTTTCATTTTTCCTCTGCATACATTTGATGTGTGGCCTTTCTTTCCATAGTGATTGTATGTTAGCTTTCTTGGTCTTGGATTTGCATAGACATTCTTTGGATCAGCTTGATTGGGTTAATCTCCATCCTTGGTATAGCCTAGATCGGTGTTGTTGTTGATTCTTCATTGTCCATCAAGAAAATCATCCATTCTCTTATTGCTCTCTTCAGCTTTCTTGATAATTTCATTATGCTGCTGCTAAATTCTGAGTTCTTGTTTCAGCTTTTCATTTTCTTCCCTTATCTCACTGATAGCTTCTATTGTTTCAATCAGCTCAACATTGATTATGTTTGCCTCTTCAATCATAAGAATAATCTGATTTGTAATCTCATGGTGATGTTCTATTAATCTTTGTATTTCAGATTCTTTCTCTTGTAGATTTTCAGTAATCTTCCTTCTATCATCAATAGCTAGTGTTATTTCTTGCTCAGCTTGTCTAGCACTATTCATGACATCAACCATTCTTACCATCTATGTCTCTTGATAAATTTGCAGATATTTCACTTGTCCATATAGATGTTGATTGATTTCATTTAAGCTTGTGATGCTTTCTTCTAATGTGTCTGATGCTTTTCTTGTATCCGCTCTTGTCCTTGTTATTCGGACCATTAGTTCTGCAAGTGAAGGGGGGCCAGAAGGGAGGGAAGGTTCTGCTGTAATAATTGGGATGCCCAACTAGGTGCTTATAGCCTCCTTCATCTGGTGGGAAACTTCCAATTGAAGCTGCAATCGTTCTGCGACAGGAACTGTGGATAGGACTTGGGGCGGGGTCCCAACTTTTCTCTTTCCTCTATCTTCACCCTGTGTAGAGGTTCTAGCCCTAGAAGTGGATCCCTGCAAAGATGGAGAAACTTGTCGAGTACTTTTTGGACACACCTTTTGAAAATATGCATGGATGCATTCAATTACATTGTGGGTGATGTCCTTAATAGTCAGGATTTTTGGGGTGTCCCAATCCACCAGAGGGAGAGCCATTTTGTCTACTCCTTATGCCTTGTACTGTGGGTCTTCTATGGACCCAATGTCCAAAAATTCCTTAGAAAAATTTTGAAGCTTGAGGCGCTTCATCATGCCTTGTGTCATCCAGACAAAATGCCAGTTTTGGACTTCAAAATCATCCTCGCAGTCTTCCTAAAAATCTTCCAAGTGAAGCTCGTGAGGGTTTGCTACCTGGGGAAGTGTCATTGCTATCTTATCTAGTGGATCAAAATTATTCCACTCCAAGTAAAACTTTGTTAGCCCCAAACACTTTAGTTCTCCATTGGGCCTCTTTTGCCATTGTGAGGCTGCAAGCATAGTTCCCGCAGGTTATTGGGAACAAAATTTTAGTGACCTTCTTCAATGCGAAGAAGGCATGCTACTCCAAAATCTATTTGTAATGTTCTAAAATAATTATCATATCCCCACAATGTTTAGGTGATAGGTAGGGTCTCTCGGAGAAACTAGTCACCCGAATGTAAGTGTGTTGCTAAAATTGAATATAGTAATGGCGATAAGTATTGACCAGAGTCATTGCCTCCTTCGAAAGCTAGTATCCGACATCCAGAGTAGGTGTAAGAATGTTATAGTAAATGAAGGCATTTTTTACTTTATAAAAATTGGGGAAACTGGCCTCCCATTGAATCTGTGGAAAATAGTCCCACAGAGCATTCTGGCCCTTGCTAGTCCTGAGCTCACCGACAGTGAGTAGTCCCTTAGTGACGGGGAATTTTTGTGCCAGTGCCCACAAGACATAAGAATTCATGTAAAATTTAAGATATCAGGTGACCCTGCCAAGTTGGGTGCCCACGTGATTGGTGATGATTGTTTCCCAATCAAAATTCTGACTGTCGGAGGCAATACCAAACAAGAAGTAGTACATCCATGTCGAGAGTTCCTCGGCATGGGGCTCTCCAAAGAATCTGCATAATTTCATGATCCCCATTTGTATACTCTCTTTGAATTCTATTTGAGGGATCTCCAACTTCATCTTTTGTAATCCTTTATGGGATTCTTAAGCCAGTTGGTGTTGAGATATTATCGGGCCGCTTGAGGGAGCTTCTCAAATTTATTTAGTGCCAGGGTTCAGGTGATAATCATGGCGTTGAAAAACTGGGGGATCCCCAACGTTGAAGAGAATGTTGCAGCACCCAAAGACATCATGGGCGTTGGATAACCTGACAGCATAGGAGTGACAAGCATGACAGCCCGGACGACTGTGTTGTAATATTTTGCTAGTGTGAGGATGAGCTCCGGAGCCTGCACTGATCATGGGAAGCATGTGGCCCTAAGGATTCCAAAGGTGGCCACATTGAGTGCCATCAAATCTCTATCCTTGCACTATATAAACATTATTTTAACCAAGGCTTGCATCTCTGCCCATACTCTGACACCTGTTTCGGTGACCAATTGGAGCTTGGAATTGACCTTCGATCCTAGAATAAATTCTTCCTTTAGATATTTCATTGACAGTGGGAGTTTTTCTAAGGCCTTCTTGGCCTTTGTCCTAACAGCTTCCCTAGTTGAAGCAGTAGTGAGGAGCTCCGGGCTCCTGGTTGGAGAAGATGCTGATGCTTCAGACATGATTGATGGATGATTTCTTGGTAACCTGCAGGACCAGACGATCGTCAGTATAGATAATATAACAAAATTTAAGATCCAGAGATTTTCACCACCTTTTTGCATCTGTCCTGAAAATGGTGTTAGTTTTCATCAAACCTTGAAAAGATATATCTAATTAAATGACTTAGGAATTTGATCTATGCCTAGGCTTCCGGGGTTTCTAGCTCATGCAAGGAAATAAAATGAATACCAAAGGGAAACTTGGGCCCCAGATTCTGGAAAACAAACCGTTATTGACATGACTAGAAATTAGCCATACTAGGCTGACCTGGGAGCGTCATGTGGTCATGCAGTAAAGGGAGTAATAGCATTAACATCGACAGGTGTCTGAACATGTGAGAGTATGAATGCCACTTGGGCTAACTTTGAATGCTTGTGTGTGGGAGAATTAAACCTTCCATTAAGACTGAGCTGACAGAGGAGAGAGAAAACAACCACTACTTGAACAAGCGAGGTGCCGAGTTCAAACCAGGCGGACATCACGTGAGCTCCAAATTTAGGGTTTTTGTGTGTGGAGCGTAATGAGCTTGTGACCAAATGGGAAGGAAGGATATACATGAATGTACAGAAACTAATCAAAGGGCTGAAGCATAATGAGGGTCGAAGTGAAACTCATAGGATGACCAAGAAAAACCTATTTACAAGCAATTTACAAAATGTACAAGGTGTATATAAGCACTACACTAATTTATAACTACATAGAGGGTGTACAACCTTCTAGCAGAGTTGTCCCACCAATGGGAGGTGAGAACAAGACCAGAAAAAAAAACCATAAACCAAAAACAAAATAGAAATAAGGACAAACCGAAAGTGAAAACAAGCCTGAACACAAATAAAGCAAAACCAAAAATCACGAGGGAAGAACCAGAAGGGCCTACCTTAAAACATGGAGAATGTGGGAGAATGAGCATAGGAGGCACTCTGCAATTGACCAGTCTCAAAGGACCACAAACACACAACTGATAATCACCGTTTAAGCACTGTTAATCATCGAGAGCAAATTGCACTTAGATCGATGTTTAATTTCCTTAATTGCATTGAATCATTTTGGGTAATTTGTTCACGATAAATGTAATAATGATTGGTGAAACCTATTTATACCCTTAGGGTAAAAACATATCTTGCTCTTTCCTTCTGCAAATCTCAAAGAAAGGCAAACCTCCGGACTCCAGGCCCAGGGATTCCATGCAACCGCACCATGTAGCAAAATAGGAAATGGTGACAGAGATTCCCGGAGTCCAGAATCTGGCTGGATCAAAGAAGGCAAACACTCCGGGAATGGGCCCCGGAGTAAGAAAAACCAAAAGGGGACACAACACCGACCCCATAGAGATAAAGGTTGGAGGAAAGCAAAAGGAAAAGAAAATAAGGCAAAAGAAAAAAAAAAGGGGGGGGGGCAACATTTTTTCTACAAAATGTAGGGACAGGTATGCAGGGCATAACAAATGGTGACTCACTGGGATGAATGCCTTAGTGAATTTGAGAACTTTAGAACCTTTGGTTAGCAAAACTAGAACTCATCTTTACCTGGAGCATTCTGTTTGCAAGGTGTGAGGTGTCTGAGAAAATTTGACTCATCAATGATTTAATCTTTCGGTCCTTCGTCAGTTGTGAGGTGTGTGCTTTGAAAGAAAATCAAGCCAAAGATTTTTGAGAAAAGCAGAGAGGAGGCACTGAATACATCAAACCAAAGTCATCACATCTTGCATGATCCCCTAGATCCTAGAATTCTCTATTATTCAAATCTCTTCTTTTCTAGATGGGAAGGTAGTACTCCTTTCACCGTGAACCTTAAGCTTAGCCAATTTTAATGGTGGTACTTCTTTCACCTTGCCATCTGCTTTAAATTGCTGAATAGGAGAGAACATTCTAGACCCAGGATATTTTATGATTTTTAGACATGGCCAATAACCAGTGCAACCGATCTTCCCTCAAGGACCATATGATTATTTGCTCCTTAGATTTTCTGTTAACCAATGTCAAGACTTGTGAGATATGAATTTGATGAAGACTACCCATAACCTTTTACCATACGCACAAAACAACCCTAAAGTGCGAACAAATTCCACCATGCTAATAATAGATTCAGGACTACCCAAAATGCATAAGGTACCATTCTAGGGACTAGATGTCATGCGAAGCATACCTATCTACAAGAAGAAGGAAACACGCAAGAAACCCGAAAAACAACCGCAAAACACAAGAAAGTAAAAAAAAATCAAAACAAGGAAAAGGAAGGCGGTCCCGGAGGATGGCCGACAACTATTTACAAGGACAAGGCACTCCCAAAGAGCATCAGGAAAGATATTTACAAGCAGGAACTTTACATATAATACAACTTCAAGCAAACTTACCACCCACCTCATTCAAAATAGTATTTGAGAAACTATCCATTGAAAGGCAATGGGATGGCTTCTCCATTCATAGTACTGAGGCGATAAGTATTCACCCCATAGATCTCAAAAATTAGATACGGTCTGAGCCAGAGCCTTTGAAATTTGGTGTGCTTTCCTTTCTTTTCTTGGGCCTTGTCCCACAGGAGGACTAGGTCTAAAATCTGAAAGGCCTTATATTGGGCTCTCTAATCAAACCATTGTTTGACAACCACTTGATGATGTGCAAAGTGTTCTAGTGTCGCATCCCTTTTTTCCTCCATTCTCACCAGGTTCAGGAGCCGAACTTCCATGACGTTGTCCCAGTTGTTAAATTCCTGTATAAACTATAAGACTGAGATTTTTAAGTTGATAGGAAACACTGGAGTCTCGCTGTAAACCAGATGAAATGGGAAAGTCCCCAGGGCTGCTTTAATCCTGATGTGATCCACCCAAAGGGAGAATCTAAGCTTTTGATGCCAGTCCCAGGGGTTTTGTTCTAACAGATGTTTGATCACCTCTAACAGATTTTTATTAGTGGATTCAGCCATGCCATTACCCTGGGGGTAGTATTTTCTAGATAACTTCAAGATGATCTTCCTCTCATAGGTCCACTTAAGTAACTACGCCAAAGAAAATGCCAGACCATTTTCACACACTATAGCAAATGGCATTCTGAATCGGGTGACTATGTTTTCTTCTAAGAATTTGATAACTACATCTGCCATGTTGTTTTTACATGGAATCACTTTAGACCACCGGGTGTAGTAATCGGTAGCAGTCAAAATGTACCAGTGGTTGGCAGATGAATTGGGGTTGATTTCCTTGATAAAGTCAAACGCCCATTGGGTGAAGGGTCTAACTTCAAAGACCGGCTGTAAAGGCATGGCCGGGTTCTGCTCATGATGGGCTACTATTTGGCAAGTGTGGCACTTCCTCAAGTGAGCATAGACATCCTTAAAGATGAAGGGCCAATAGTATCTAACCCAGAGAATCTGGTGGGAAGTGGCATCAGCTGAGCCATGCCCGATTCCAAATTGCCCGTGAAATTCCTCTATTACTTTAGTAGCTTGGTTCCTATCAATGCACCAGAGGTATATTCCCTCATAGTTCCAGTGGAAAAGTGTTCCATTTTTTTATCATGAAATGTGCACTTTTCAGCCGCAGGGTGCGACATTTGTTTGGGGGAAGCCCCTCTAGGCATATGTTGTTGAGAAATAGGTACACCAGATCAGTATACCATGGGTCTTGGGTGACAGACTCCATCGTGTAAGTTTGGCATTCAATATTTGGAGTTCCTTCTGCCATTGCTTTGCATAGTCCCTAGCCTCAGACTATCTTCATGGGTTACATTTCTAGATCATACTCTTGGAGGATGGCCATCCATTTCCTCTGACATTTTCCCAGTTCACTCTGCAACAAAAAAAATTTCACAGCCTGGTCCAGAATGATAACATACACTTTGCTTCAGAGAATATAGTGCCAGAATTTCTTCACGACCTGGACTAGAGCGAAAGCCTACTTTTCTAAAAATGAATATCAGACTTCGACATTCTTGAAGGGGGAGCTCATGAAAGCAATGGTTCATTCTTCCCCTTCAACTTTTTGGGTTAGGACTGCTGCTGTGGAATGTGGGGAAGCGAAGGAGTATATGTGAAATGGGAGGGAGTAGTCTGAAATTTCCATGATGGGTGCCTCCACTATGGTTTGCTTGATCTGGGAAAATGCTCGCTTTGCTTTGGGATCCACTCAATTTCTGTGTCTTTCTTCATCATGTGATTGAGTACCTTAACTATCTCGGTGATTCTAGTGACAAACCGCCAGATAAATTTTATCTTTCTGAAGAAAGACCTCATTTCTTTCTTACTGTTGGGCATCTATAAATTCAATAGTGTTTCAACTCTTTCAGGGTCAATGGATATCCCCTTCTTAGAGACTATATGCCTAAGCAACTTACCTTCAGTGACCTTGAATATATACTTCTTAGGGTTGAGGGAAATTCCATACCGACGACATCTCTCACAAATTTGGGCGAGGTGGGTGGAGTGATCACACCTGTCCTGGGAAAAGACTGTCAAATCATCCATATAGATGATTATGCATCTCTTTACTAAGCCCTCAAACGCAATGTCCATGGACTTTTGAAATGTTTCCCCTGCATTGATGTGGCCAAAGGGCATCCTTCAGTATGCAAATGTTCCCCACTTGGTGGTGAACATCATTTTATCTCTATCTTCATACTTAACCATGACCTGGTTATACCTAGAGTACCCATCCAGGAAGGACACCATTTGGGATCCGTTAACAATTTGTAATACCTCATCCAATGAGGGGAGAGGGTGATTTTCCTTCTTAGATTCCTTGTTTAGATTGCAAAAATCCACACACAGGCAAATTTTTCTATTTTTCTTTCACACAGGGACGAGGTTGGCAACCCAAGTTGTGTGTCGGATAGGAAAGATAATCTAGGCTGATAGCAATTTCTGAACCTCCTAGTAAATTAGAGGTTTGATCAATGGGTTTACAATTCTTTGCTTTTGCCAGAAAGGCTTAGTATCTAGTTTTAGTGGGATGGTATGGGTCATGATGGATGTGTCATAGGTCTTCATATCCTTATACCCCCACGTAATTACATCAATGTATTCTCAGAGAACCGCAATAATATTATCATTCTCCTTTGGGGAGAAGGATGTGCCAATGTGTACAATTTTTTCTTCATTAGCCTTGCCGATGTTAAACTTTTCAAATTTTCCTCCCTCAGAGGACAATGATATCTTCTCTCAGCCTCGGGGGTCTAAATCAAAGATGCATTCAAGAACTACCATCCCCTTTGGGATGGTGTTGGTTGGTAGGTCAATAACCCCGTTGTCTTCTTCACCCTGCTTGGTATCGTCGTGATCTCTTTCTTCCACTATCTGATCCTCAAATATTCCAACATTGTCCATGAAGGCCAGAATATCTTGTTCATCCTCAAAAACCTGAAAGTGAGTGATATTGTCTGGGATGGATGGTGTGGGGACCATCTCAACAGAAAACTTCCAGAGCCAAGAGCCAGCCATTGGCTCAAGGGTGCTGGTAGACACGGTAAGGGCATCCGAAACATAGTTACATTTCTAGGAAATAAGTTTGATGCCGAAAGCATCAAAATCTTTGATTAGGCTCCATGCCTGATTGTGGTAGGCAGCCAACCTTTTTTTGTGACAAGTGTATTGGCTCTGGACTTGTTTTACGATAAAATTTGAATCACCCATCGCCCAAAGGTAGGTGATTCCTTTTTATCAATGCAAACAGGAGTCTAAGGACCAAAGCCTCGTACTCCATGACATTATTTGTGTAGTTAAACTATAGCCTGTAAGATGCAAGGAAGGATTTCCCCAGTGGGTTGATCAATTCCACTCCAGCCCCACAACCTTGTTTAGATTGGGATCTGTCAAACTTTAGGGTCCATAGGTCATTGTTCATTTTTTGGGGCTGGGAAGGCAAAGTGATGTTTGGATTGATTTTGGGATGGTTAGGAGGTGATTCCTCCGGTTCTGATAGTGGGTGGGTGAGGTTTTCCTCTAGAGAAGCCTTTGGTTGGGATTCCTAGACAAGCGACGCCTTATGCATACTACTAGAATGGTTATCGGGTCCACGCAAATTCGCTTTATGTTCTCTCTCCCATAGGGCATTGATATGGTGGGTAGCAACGACAATGCAAGGCTCATACTCTAGCTCAGAATGTTTTTGGTAGTGCACCTGACACCAAGTGCTGGACAAGAGTGTGGCATGAGTTTTCATGTTACCTTGTGAGTTTACCTCACCCCTCAATTTTTTTTTCCAGGTTCTGAATTCTCTGAAAGACTATGGGATCCTCCCCTGGGGTGAAACCAAATGTTAGGATCTCTAGGGGTCAGTACACCCTAGGGGAAGATTCAGAGAATAAGACTTCATTTACCCTCTCAACTTCGGTGAGGGCCTGCTTCATTCTGGGTTCACTCTCTACCCATATTTGGTTTGACTGCCCTTCCTAGGGGAGCCACAAGTGGGAGAAGTTTGTGGAGAAATACCCATTAAGGGCCTTAGACCAATTCTGACTTAATAACATCACGTAGGTTTCAGGGATGTCCACAACTTGGATGTCTATTATGCTTGATATATGGGGTCTTGGATGAGCTGAATCTAGATGTTTTTTAGCTTACCCACCATTTTTACAGTAGTTTTGTCTAGTTGGACTACTGAGCCCTTGGATGGAGTGGGAAAGAGTTTGAGCTTCTGGCATATAGATAAGGGCATGACATTGCCTGAAGCACTAGAATCTACCAGGAAGTTGTATATGTTCTTCCCTTGTATTTTTAATCCTAGTAGGAAGGGACGATCCTCTATGTTTCCCCAGAAGACAACCACATTGGCATCATCAAATGTGACAATCTTTGGTGGACGACTGATGACTAATGACTTACTAGTTTTCCAAGAGCTTTAGAAGAGACTTCCTCTGCTTGGGACAGTTCAACAAAACCTCCATCAAGGTCATGGAGGTAGTGGTTCTCTCTAATGCCTTAGTGATATCAAACCTTCCCCCATGTAAATTTGGCTTCCCCCGGTCAGATCTTTAGCTTGGTTAGAGCCAGGGCCTTTCAGCGGGAAGGAGAGATTTGTTGTGCTATCCTGGGGAGAGGTATTCTTGGGAGGTGTTAGCATGTAAACTGACCCTTTTTTAGCCTGACTCTGAGTGTTGTAAGGAGTCTACAGGCTGGTAAAGGAATTGGCCTCAAAGGCTGGGATAGATTCATCAAAGAACCCCTGCAATTTACGCTCTTCTTTGTCCTTTTCATCTGTCCCAAAGAACATGGTGTCATAGGTGAAGGCACTATGAGTAGGCTCTTGTGCAGATGTTTCTGGGGGATTAGGATCGACAGGTTGTTGTTTGTCTGACTAGGAGATCATGATGATCTTCTCCAATGTTGCACAATTGACCTCAGAATGAGAGCTAGTGTCATGCAATCTACACCAATTGGTCAGGGGGTGGAATTCTATAAGCTGTGTAGAATGAATAGGTCCAACACCGCCCTGAGTGGTGTTTTGGTTCAGAGGAGGACCTCAGGTGTTCACGTTGTTGTTCTATTGCTGTTGATTGGACCGAGGCTTGTTGTTGTAGTTTCTACCTCTGGAGTTGGTATTTCATTTCCCAGAGAAAAAATTCCATCTCTAGGAATTGGACTTTTGAGGTGCAAAAGGTCCCACCTTCAGCTGTCCCATGTCCACAGTCAGGGAGGACACCAATCACCGTAGGGATTCAACCTTGGTGGACAACTAGGTATTTGCATCACAATGTGACATGTGTTGTGGTTGGTTCTCAAGGAAAGCAAAAGAAGCTTCCAGAGTCAAGGATGACAATCCTCTAGTCGCGGGTGACTGGAAGAAAGGTACTCCAAAGGGTTGTGTTAGTGGTTGTTGCATTTTCTGTGGCTAGTTCCAGGGAAAAAACTTAGACCCGGTATTTTCTGGGCTTGCGATGGATATACGTACTGGGCCTGCTGGTCTATCAACGGTGGTGGGACCATGGCCATCATAGGGGTGCCCATTGCTGGATTGAGGTTGTATCCCCTAGTGTAAGAAGTTCTGTCAGGTATCATGTTGAATGGTAGGCTCTATCCAATCCTGTCGAGAGCTTTGCTCAAACTGTAGGACAATTCCAGAGCCAGGTTGTAAACCTTTTCCAAAGTATCCCAGTTGTTTGCGGTGGTGGTTCTCCAAAGGAGTGGAAAAAATGGGGTCCAGAGCATTCAAGTAATTTCTGGATGGTGACGTTAGTGGATGGCATGAAGGGGCCTATGCACCACTTCAAGGCACGTTGGAACTGATGGTTGAATGTTGCGAGGGGTTTGTTTGGTTACTTCCTGATGGAGATAAACTAGCTGTGAGACCATGCTAGGTCCACATGAATGCAAAAGGCCTCCAGGAAGGTGTCTTCCATGTCCTGCCAACTATTGATGGAGTTTTCTGACAAGTCGAGGTACCAGTTTAACTCATTCTACCCTAAGGACAGAGGAAACATCCAGGTCACAATGTCCTGATGTTGTACTCGGTGTTGGTTCATGGCATCCTTATATGCATGGAGATGTTCTTATGCATTTTTGGGGCCTAGATGCTCGTATTTGGGGAATATCTTCTCCGGATGTGGAGGAATATTGTTGGTAGCACCGGGGAGCTGCCCCATTGGGGACCTAGTGTTACCAAAGTAGTTCACCATTAGGGCTGCTAGATTTTGGCTAGCTTGAGCTTTTAGTCCCCAAGGTTATCTGAGGAGCTTGGGTATTATAAGGTGTAGAGAATCCCCAAATAAGGTTGGATAGCTTTTTGGTCTTCGGGGTCCTTATCTTTCGAGAAGGAGGCTCGAGTTAAACAAAATTTTTGGGATTCAGGGTTGATTGAAGGATTCTTTCAAAATGTAAGGGCGAAAAAGACCCTATCTCGCTAAAAGTTTGGTTCCTAAAACTATGGCTTGGGGAACCCTCGAGCGGTGTGAAATCAAAATATTTTGAAGGGGACGAGCTCATGCCCTCCTTCTAGCGCTAGTTTCTGTTGATGGGACTTTGTGATCGGTCTCATCAACAGATGATAAGTTGTCACCAGGTACTGGGGTACCGAACAATTTCACCTATAAAGGTTGTTTGAGGAATAAATTCTCTGGGCCCTCAAGCACCTGAGTGTTGGGTCTCGACGGTGTGGGGAGCTAAGTTGGGCAAGTGACTATTTTGTTCGGGGGGATAGCTGGTTTTTGACTCATCTTCTTTAGGGATTTTGGTGATAAGTCTGGGTTTCCTGCAAGCACACATGATTTTACCAAATAAATAGCAAAAGATATACTAGAGTTAAGGGTTCGTTACTTCTACCTATAGTCATGCAACATATTTCCAACATCAACAATGCTCTAATGAACTACACTAAATACTAAATGCATACAGAACCATCAATTCATACATATTCAATAGAAAGGGGAAATGAGATCATCTAATCTAACAAAATGTCAGAGCAAAGGACATTAGAAACATACATCACAAAAGAGATATTGCTAACTTGGTGATTAGAACATCAACAACATCATTGCCAGAAAATCTTCCTTCTTCATTAACAGGGTGTTCCAGCATCACTGGTGTGTACATCAATGGCTCCAAGGGAGCATCTAACTACTAAGATTTACTGAGCATTGAGCTCCTGCAACTATTAAAAAAAGGAAAATGCTATTTGTTACTACTTATACTACAAAATCATAAATCTTTCCGACCCTTGAAATGAGGTTGAACTTTTTATTTATACACCTAGTTTTCCCTAAAACTAACCTAATCTAACTATACACTCAACATTAAAATACAATATCCGATGGCTGGTACTACCTACATCACTTACAATCACCTCAAAAAGTCTAGAGGTCTGACAAGTCAAAGGAAGAAGACAAGAAGAAAGGATGGAAGAATCAACATCGAGAAGAGTGTTGGGGTAAGAATAGAAGAAATCCAAACTCCCCAGAGTTCAAGGCTACATGCCTCATCAATGCAAAATGCAGCTCATTGTCTTTGATGCACCAGGTAGTTAATGCTAGAGTGACGTCTTGGGAAAATCACCTGTCAAAGCCATCCCTCTACCTAACATGCCTTATCAGGATCACCTACCTTTTGAACCCCTTTATTAACTACTGGATAATGAGTGGTCGGCATTGGGGAACCTAGACACGGGTCACTGAAAGAATACAAAAATTTGGATCTGAAATTCCAGAGTCTAGGAGCTTACACTCAAAGAATAATGAATGTTCAAAAATGCACCCTACTGGTAAAAAAAAAAACCTCCAGAGTCCGGAGAACTCTACTACTCCTTGTATGCATTAAATGCTTCCAGGAGCTACGCAACTCCATCCTCATCAATGTCCTTGAGGCTGGCTCAATAGTACTTGGCCACCTCCATTTGTTCACCCAGATCTAGGGTGTTTCCTTTGAACTTGGTGGCCATACTTGCAGCGTCATGGGCCTAGAGAATCATGTGGGATATGCGTGACATATTTTCTCTATCCATTCCTTCCAGGGACTGATATCGAGACTCCATTAGCTCTTCAAATTTCCCTAAAACATATTCCTCTAGAGTACACATTTTAGTACTAAATGGATCAACTCCTGAAACCCTTGTAACAAATTCCTTGTATAAATTTAAAGAATATTCAACCTCCGTGACTTTGTCCCTTAGGGCCCCTGCCAGTTGCTTGCCTATCTCCAATTTGAGATCAAGTCTGGAGTGCTGGACCAAGATGAAATAGAAGGAATCTTCCCCCAAAATTTTGGCCTCGGTGGTGGCTTCCTCCCTGAGACCCATGAGTTCTCCCAAATCACTCATCCATGCCTCATATTGATCGGTCTCTCCCTCCCAGAGAGAAATGGTATTTTTGACTTGGTGCAAAATGTTGTTGGTCGCGTATAGGTCTGAGAGTGTTGCTACTAGGAAATGCCAGACATTTTCTACCTGTTTGGCCACCCAGTCATCGACTTTCTGTGCCTTCTTTTTCATGTTTCTTAGTGCGTCTATGTCACCCAATGGGAGTAGTGCTCCAGATGTAGAAGCTTATAGAGGGATGGCAGTTCGGTTGTGCTAGCTCTATCAAAAGCCCAAGGATATTTGCATTATTTTCTTTTTCCTCCTTTAGTTTTTGGGCCTGTTTATCATAGCAAGCCTCAATTGTTCAGCTAGCTTCTTTTAGTAGGTCTAGTTCACCCTGCTTATCCCTCTTCCCCAGAGGTACCTACGTAATAGTATAGTCTGCAGCACTCACCACCGCTTCCTCTTTGTCTGGGGGAGGTGTCAGGATGACCGTGACTGTATCTCCGCCCGGGCCAGTCTGAAGAGAGTGGAGTGTCTTGGCCTTCTTTGGCTTGGGAGTGCCTTGTGCCTATGTCATCATCTTAGCCAGGGAGAGATGGGCTTTTACCACTGCTGGGGCCTTTCTCTTTCTAGATTCCACCAACCATTGTGGTGGTGGGGGTGGCCTTGCTACTAAAGCTTGATCATGTGTATCCCCTTCGGGGTTCTATTGTTCACCACCGATGTTTAGAGTCTCATTAGACTCTTTTTCCTGGTCCCCAGGATTATCCACACCATCCACCCTTGTGGCATCAACATTCTCTATTTCGGTGCTCCCTTCTTTGGCAGCGTCAGTAGAATCAAATTAATATTTTTCAAGTTCTCCCCCTCCTGCTAATGTTGTTGTTGTTGTTCTTCTCTGGCATCATCTGCTGGGACATCCTCCTCCATTGGCTTATCCTCAAGAGATGGCAAAGGTGTCCACATTGGATCTACTTGTAATATCACTGGGATCACCCGACCGAATGTCATACTACCCTGGATGGGCGGAGGCATCTGGAGCATGGTAGCTAAGGTTACGGTTGTTCCCGTAGGTCTGGTTCCCCCATCCAAAGCTAACTTCTCATTTTGTGCTTGCCTCTTCTCTATTTCAGTCTCCAAGACCAAGATTTCCTGGACATCTAGGATGTCCACCTATTCTAATTCCTCTTCCTCTTCTGCCTGGGCCTCCTGCTCTGCGACAACTTCTTTCTCCGGAATCTCCCCATCATTGGGGCTCTTTCCTCTTCTTGGGTGGCTATCTCCTCTACCACCTTCCCAATATCCCCTTGTAAATTCACAAGTTTGTCTATCCAAAATATATCATCAAAGTCATTGTGTGGAGGGGAGTTCTCCGGGGGATTCTCTGGTTGGTTTTCCAACTCAAGGGAGTCCGAGGAGATTACCTGAATGTCTAGGATTTTGGGAATCTAGAGGTCTACTTCCACTTTTGGTTGAGGAAAATTTTTGTTTTTCTTCCTCCTTATCACCAATGGGGGCCCGACATCCAAAATAACTGCACACTCCTCTTTCTCTCCTATACCTGTTACCCGGACAATTAGTTTCATAAGTGAAGGGGAGTCAAAAGGGAGGGCAGGTTCCACTATAATAACTGGGATGCCCAACAGGGTGCTTATAGCCTCCTTCATCTGGTGGGATGCTGCCAGTTGAAGCTGTAATTGTTCTGTGATGGGAACTGTGGATGGGACCTGAGGCGGGGTCTAGACTTTTCTCTTTCCTCTATCTTTGCCCTGTGTAGAGGTGTCATCCCCAGAAGTGGATCCCTGCAAAGATGGGGCAAATCTTTGAGTACTTTTTAGACACCTTCTAAAAATATGCATGGCTACATTCAATTACATTGTGGGTGATGTCCTCAATAGCCGGGCCTTCCAGAGTATCCCAATCCACCAGAGGGAGAGCCATTTTGTCTACTCTTTGTGCCTTGTACTATGGGTCTTCTGTGGACCTGGTGTCAAAAAGTCCTTAGGAAAATTTTGAAGCTTGAGACGCTTCATCATGCCTTGTGTCATCCAGAAAAAATGCCGGTGTTAGACATCAAAATCATCCTAGAAGTCTTCCCATAAATCTTCCAATTGAAGCTCGTGAGGGTCTGCTACCCGGGGAAGTGTTGTTGCTATCTTATCTAGCAGATCAAAATTATTTCGCTCCAAGTAAAACTCTACCAGCCCCAAACACTTCAATTCTCTGTTGGCCTCTTTCACCGCTGCGAGGCTACAAGCATAGTTCCCAAAGGTTATTGGGAACAAAATGTTAGTGACCTTCTTCTATGCAAAGAAGGAATGCAGCTCCAAAATCTGTCTGTAATATTCTAAAAGAATTATCATATCCCCACAATGTTTGGGTAATAGGTAGGGTTTCCCAGAGAATCCGGTCACCTGAATGTAAGTGTGTTGCTAAAATTGAATGTAGTAATGGCCATAAGTATTGACCAGAGTCATTGCCTCCTTTGAAAGCCGGTATTTGGCATCTCGAGTAGGTGTAAGAATGTTGTAGTAAATGAAGTATTATTTACTCTGCAAAAACTGGGGAAACTAGCCTCCCATCGAATCTGTGGGAAATAGTCCCACGGAGCATTCTAGCCCTTGCCAGTTCTAAGCTCTCCAACAGCGAGTAGTCCTCTAGTGATGGGGCATTGTTGCACCAGTGCCCACAAGACATAAGAATTCATGTAAAACTTAAGAGACCAGGTGACCCTGACGAGCTGGGCATCGACGTGATTAGCAATGATTGTTGCCCAATCGAAAGTCTGACTGCCAGAGGCTATACCAAACAAGAAGTAGTACATTCATGCCAAGAATTCTTGGGCATAGGGATCTCCAAAGACTCTGCATAATGCAATGATCCCCATTTGTATACTCTCTTTGAATTTTGTCCGGGGGATCTCCAGCTTCATCTTTTGTAATCCTTTCTGGGAGTCTTAAGCCAGTTGGTGTTGAGATATTTTTGGGCCACTTGAGGGAGATTCTCAAATTCATTTAGTGCTAAGGTCCAGGTGATAACCATAGTGTTGGAAAATTGGGGGATCTCCAACCCCAAAGAGAATCTTGTGGTGTCCAGAGACACCATGGGTGTTGGATAACCTGATGACACAGGAGTGGCAAGCATGACAGCTTAGACGACTATGTTATAGTGTTATGCTAGTATGAGGATGAGCTCTGGATCCTGCACTGAGCAGGGGAAGCAAGCGGCCTTAAGCATTTTGGAGATGGCCACATTGAGTGCCATCATCTCTGTGGTCTTGCACTGTATGAACATTATTTTAACCAGGGCCTGCATCTCTGCCCATGCTTCGACACCTATTTCGCTGACCAATTAGAGCTTGGAATTGACCTTCGATCCCTGAATAACTTCTCCCTTTAGATATTTCATTGACAGTGGGAGTTTTTCTAAGGCCTTCTTGGCCTTTGTCCTGACAGCTACCCTGGTTGAAGCAATAGTGGGGAGCTTTGGATTCCCAGCTGGAGAAGATGTTGATGCTTCAGACATGATTGATGGGTGATTTTTGGTAACCTTCAAGACCGGACGACCATCAGTATAGATAATATAACAAAATTCCAGATCCATATATTTTCACCACTATTTCACATCTGTCTTGAAAATGGTGTTAGTTTGCATCAAACCCCAAAAATATATATATATAATGAAATGACTTAGGAATTTGATCCATGCCTGGGATTTCAGGGATTCTAGCTCATGTGAGGAAATAAAATGAAGACCAAAGGGAAACTTGGGACTCAGAGTTTGGAAAACTAACCATTATTAACATGACTGGAAATTAGCCATACTAGGCTAACCTTGGAGCCTCACATGGTCATGCAATAAAGGGAGTAATAGCATTAACATCAATAGTTGTCTGAACATGTGAGAGCATGAATGCCACATGGGCCAGTTTTGAATGCTCGCGTGTGGGAGAATTAAACTCACCATTAAGACTGAGCTAATGGAGGAGAGAGAAAACCACCATGGATCAAATAGGCAAGGTGCTGAGTTTGAACCAGGCGGACATCATGCAAGCTCCAAATTTGGGGTTTTGTGCATGCAGTGCGATGAGCTCACCACCAAACGAGAAGGAAGGATATATAGGAATGTACAAAAACTACTCTGAGGGCCGAAGCACAATGAGGGTCAAAGCAAAACTTGCAGGCCGACCAAGCAAAACCTATTTACAAGCAATTTACAAAATGTACAAGGTGTGTACAAGAACAACACTAATTTACAACTACACAAAGGGTGGAAAACCTTCTGGCAGAGCCGTCCCACCAATGGGAGGTGACAAAAAGACCAGAATGAAAAAAACAAAAAACAAAAAACAAAATGGAAACGAGGACAAACCGAAAGAGAAAACAAGCCCGAACACAAACAAAGCAAAACCATAAAGCATGAGGTAAGAACTAGAAGGGCCTACCTTAAAACATGGAGAATACAAGAGAACAAGAATGGGAGGCACTCTACAATTGACCAGTCTTGAATGACCACAAACATACAACTGATAATCACCATTTAAGCATTGTTAATCACCGAGAACAAATTGCACTTAGATCGATGTTTAATTGCCTTGAATTGCTTTGGGTAATTTTTTCATAGTAAATGTAATAATGATTGTTGAAACCTATTTATATCCTTAGGGTAAAAACATATCTTGCTCTTTCCTTCCGCAAATCTTGAAGAAAGGAAAACCTCCAGACTCTGAGCTAGGGGATTCCATGCAACCGCACTCTCCAGCAAAAGAGGAAATGGTGACAGAGAATCCTGGAGTCTGGAATGGGCCCCAGAACAAGAAAAACTAAAAGGGGACACAACACCAACCCTGTGGAGACAAAGGCCAGAGGAAAACAAAGGGAAAAGAAAACAAGGTAAAAGAAAATAAAAAAGGGGGGGGGGACCCAACATTTTGCCTACAAAATTTAGGGACGGGTATGCAAAGCATAACAATTAGAAAATGGTAGAAACTAAATCAAGAAGATCAAAATAAAGTTGAGGAAGCCATGATAGCTAAAATGTATAACTTCAAATATGTACCAATGCAATTTGAAAGAAGTTATGTACCAAGGGAACTCTTGGATAGATTATCCTCCCGTTGGACATTTGCATTAAAGAATGAGAAAGAGATCAGAGAGAGAGTAATTGTTTCTCTAATGCCACCTGAATCTAAGAAGGTAGAGATAGATGAGATGATGGAAAAATACAAAAAGGAATTCTCACCAAAGCTGAGGGCGTATAAGTTTCTTGAAGGCAAGTTAATTGAACTTGAAAAGGACAGTCACAAGAAATGGTGCAAAATCATGAACAGACCTATTGAGGAGGTAAGCCCTGACAAAGACCGTCAACAACAAGATGTTGATAAGGCAACTCAAGATGATGCATCCATTGAGTTAGATAAAGAAGAGGATGATACAATAGGGAACAAGACTATAGATGTTGCAGATGAAACATGGGATGATACCACAAACGACAACATTGTGGATACTAATGTCATTGACATTACTGATGACCCAACAGATGAAATCGATAAGGATGAAGATGTCACTATTGCAAAGGACACAACCGATGAACAAGACACAACAATTGATACTGTACAAGTGAATATTCCAGGAAACATGCCTATATTGATACAAGCTATCAATATCCTACAAGAAACAATCAAATCACCAGAGAAGGATACTCCAAAGGATGCAGGAGAAGAAGAAAACAAAGACAAGACTGATGGTTAGCAAGGCATTAGAGATACTCAAGATGTAACTGACACTAACAAGGTTACATAAGGAGATAAGGACAAAGATGTAGAGACTCAAGAAAACAATGAAGAAACCAAGACTGATGAAGCAAAGGACACCAATGAAGGAGACAAACCAAAAGATGGTACTCCTGAGAAAATAGAAAAGAGTGCTACTGACGATGCTAAGGTGAATGTGGAGACATTTGTAGACACCCGATGAGATGAAACTGATGCCAAGTAGTAGAAAGAAGCACAACATGTCACTTCATCAAACACAATAGAAAAGGCTGAGAAATTGGCAATGGTGTTACATTCTACTGAGTCACAAAAGAAGAAGAAGAAGAAGAAAAAGAAGAACAAGTTAGAGGTTACACTAGATGAAATCATTGAAATACTGAAGTGTGACCCCTCTACACTTGACATTGACACATTGCAAGAATATGGAGAGATATGCCAGAGGAAGGCATTGCAAGAGAAGATGAAGAAACAGAACATGGACTCCATGGTACTAGAGACAACACTGGACATACTGCATCAAATTGTACCTGATGTTAACATTGATCAAAACAAGCCTATACTTGATCAACTAGCTACCCTCACCAACGTAATCACAACTCAGAACATTGATGCTGAGAAGGCAATTGAGGAGAGAGCCAAAATGAAGTACCAACATAAGCTCATAGAGAACATTAGCCAAGAAGTGGCAGTAAATAAGGTAAAGCTATTAGAATTCATATCCAAATTAGACCCCATCATATCTAAAGCTATAACCTTGATTCAAAAGCTGAGCACAATAGAGAATTTCACTAAGGAAAATAGTGACAATATAGCAAAGCTAGATGCAGATCTAGCAAACAATGCTAGTAGCTTAACCACAGATGGAGAGAATGCAGTCAAACTACATTATGAGAAGATAATTGAGGTAAAAAGGTTAAGGAAAGAGCTATGGGAAGAAGAAACACATTTTAGGGAAGAAGTAACCAAGCTACAAGCTCAACTTCTACCAAATCTTACACTGCTCCAACAACATATCAGTTTTGCAAGGCAACTAATAGGAACTCCTGAGATGTTTGTAGCAGAAAACATCTATGATATGCATTCAAAGATAACACTTGAGAACATGGCTCTAGAGAACCTCAGAGAGAAATGGGAGAAAATTATGGAAGACATGAAGTCTTCACATTCCCATATTTTTGATAAGTTCTAAGGTAAATGACCTTTGCCCTTAATATCAAATAAAGGGGGAAATGATATAAGTACAAAATAAAAAGGGAAAATGTTATGTACATTCATTCAAATGGGAAAATGGTAGATATCTATATGTATATTCATAAAGGGAAAATGATATGTCGAAGGAAAAGATATCATATGTATAGATATACTGACATATACATAGGGGGAGTCATTAAATGACTAAGGATTATATATGTTGTATATACTTAACATTTTGTTAGTATTTTGCACATATAAATTTTTGATACTAATATCAAAGGGGGAGATTGATGACATTAATTTTCCATTAGTATACAAACAACACTTTCGATAAGCCTACATCGAAAGACAAGAAAGAGCAAACCGAAGATCAGATTAAGAGATCACCAAAGATGACTAAGTATAGAGGGAACCGATGACACAAGTTAGTGTATAAACCAAAAATCACAAAGAAAAAAGATAAAGTGGAACCCGATAGAGGAACCTGAAATGAAAGTTACAGTGTAGACCGACAAGATAGATACAATGCAATTGAAGGACACTCAAGCATGATCGACAGACAGAACTAAAAGTCAGTTGCAGCCCGCAAAAAGTGGATCTGACTTCCACATCAGATAAAGCAAGTGTATTCTATTTATAGGATATTTAATTGTTTTAAATCCATTTCTTTATGGACAAGATACATGAATGTAATTGCTTTAATCAGTCTAACTGATTTAAAACACATAGACTAGGAGATCTAGGTGTAAGGTGTAAACCTGATCTTAGAGTTAACATTGTTTTTTATCAAAACTCGATGAAGTCAATCCATCTATAAATAAGTGATGCAATCATTCATTAGAATGTGTGTGTGAGAAGAAAAAAGAGAGAGAAGAAAAAAATGAGCACAACTATGGATTGAATTGAGAGTTTCAAGAACCAGAACAAAAAAATAAGGATTTGGTTAGCAGAACCAAGAATAGAGGAAACTGATAATCAGAGGTATTATTCAATCACAGTGAGGTGATAATATTTTTATGTGAGCTACCTAGGATCTATATCAGCAATAGGAGATTGCATTTACCAGGTCAATTTGTAATTTTCTTCATTCTAACAAGTGGAACAAAGTGTAAAAATCCTTTCAAGAAAGGTGGATTTAAAAGTCCAACATCAAATCTCTTAACCGAGTGCACACTCAACAGTGTTGCTAAAGCTCTTAATAGAGTAGACTTTAATAGGTCTCCACCAATTCTCCTAGCAGGGTAGATCATCAGAAGTGATCAAATTGTAAGCCTTAACCGGCCCCTTCCAATCTGCAGATAGTGAAGTTTTGTGGGTGCCATCTCCACTTCAGTTTTTACTTCCTAACAAGAGTTTTTTGCGATATCATATCTTGTGTTATGTGTCAATTATTTTCATGAATGATCCTATGAATGATTCACATGGTTATTAATGTTATGAATTGATATAACTCACATCAAGATAGTTTAGATCATATTGAATGGACATGCAATTGATTACAAAGGTTAATTGATTAAAGGATACAAAAAGTTTTAGAGGTACTGATTCACCCCTCCCCTCTTAGTTATACTTCCCATTAATCCCAACAAAGATATATTATGGTGTCGATGGGAATGTCACAACCAAGACCAATTCTTAATATCCATTAAATTCACTACCAACCAGAGTGACATGATTAACAGATTCTATTCATAAATAAAATAGAAGTGATGTACCCAAAACTTATAACATATTGCATGAATATTCAAATAGAAAAGATACCCAGAATAAGATTTGAACAAAACAACCAATACCAAAAGGTTAATCTTCATTATTTTTCACTAATTGTCTTCCACTATTGTCCCAAAAAGAGAATACTTTCATATATGGATCAAGGATAAAATCCATACTACTCATCATCATAGCACACCGTATAGGATAAATCAATGTTGTACATCATTTAGAGCACAACATTCTGGTTCATATGTTTTGACATCAATGACAACAATGGCATATCTTCTCAACAATATCCACCTTTGGCATTGATGGAAAAACAATAAAAACTCCAAACTGCCAAAAATAACAAAAAATCCCCCTTTGTTAAGAAATTCCTTTTTTTTGTTTTTCTCTTGATTTTCTACCCTTTTTTCCATTAAAGGCAACGGGCCAAATAAGAACATTCTTAGGAAATAAAATAAAAATTACACTTTTTACAAGAAAAATTTCCTTGTACCTTTCTTTTACAATTGGAAGAATCTTCTTCCAAGCTTGCACTGCATAAATCATTCTAGCACACATATTATAATGTAAAACCAACAAATCAAATGAAGATGTCAGAGAAATAGTTTCTAGAGACAGACATTATTGTTCACAATTCTTTGCTTTAGAAAGTAATCCAGAGAGATAATCCAAATGGACTTCGGCAATTTATTTAACCAACCAGAAAGTTCTAACCAAATCTTCACTATGTTTTTGAGTAGACAAAAGCTCAACTTGCAAAGCACCAACTATCATTATTTGTTTTCCATCTTTATCTTTTAAAAATTCAAAATACTTCCCAATATAATTAAATTTAGATTCAATAGCTTCAATTTTTCTTCTAAAATATCAACAACAACAAGAAGAAATCAAAGATAATACGTGTAGATGTCAGAAATCTCTTTAATAAACTCTTTTGTCTCGCCAATGTGTTTAGAAAATTTTTGTTTGGAATTGACACATCTATTCTCAATCATAGTTTTCATCTTATATCCTTTAGATCCTTCCTACAACAACCTCTCTTCAACAACTTCTACCAGATCATCTGGTAACAAGTTATAAATATTAGAAACAACAATACCCATTTTCAATAGATAATCAACTAAAGTATCTTCAATTCTAGGCCTACTAACCGTAGAGAAAGCATACGACTTTTCACCAATCCTTTTCAAAGCAACCTTGTCCAACATAGACTAAATTTTATCTTAATCAAAAGGGTCAGATCCAGACGGAGGAACTTATTCCTTCTCCTTCTCTTATGAGATTTTAGTGATGACTTATTTTCCCTTTGTTCTAGTTTTCCTCCATTTAGGTTCCAAATGGGAACCACCAATGACAACCTCTAGTTCCTTTTCACCAGAGGAGAAACTCTCCTCAAAAGGACTAATAGGAATAGCACCAAATACTATCAAATTTGGAGCACAAATCCATATGAAAGGATTAGAAATAAACTTTTCATTCATTTTCTTTATCTTCCATATATTCATAATATTTGTAAACTTGCTTTCTGATAGGGATATTGGATTTCCACTTAACATTTTTCCCTGACGGTAATCAATTCATAAGGTAGACTACTAAACACATGAGAAGAGACACAAAATGGAAGGAATAACCCTCAACTAGAAATTTTTTGATATTCTCCATTATTAGATTACACAAGTCAAATTGTTCATTTTCCTTCACAATCATATGTGCAAGATACACAATAATAGTTGATGTAGAACCTTCATGATTTTAAAAATAGATTTTGTAAGTGATACCATAAGAAACATACATGAATCCAAGATTGGAAATTGTGTTTATTAGTAAATCTTGTGTGTATTTGTCGATACCAATAAGTTCCTCAACATCTTCGTATTTCACCTTTTTCATCCCAGGGAGGTCACTAATGCTGCACAATCTAGTAATAGCTTCAATGGCCTCCTTAGTGATCAAATAGGGTTTTTCCACAATGATGTTTCCATTCTTAAATTAATTCAATAGGAATAAAATAGCTTCTTTTTTCATAAAACCAAGTAATTATCCCCATAGATCCATTCCCAAGGTTGTAATTTTTTGTAACTCATCAACATTCAACCCAAGTTCCATTTCCCTTATTTTTCGATGATTATATTTGTTCAATTCGAACCTTTTAAGTTTTTGTAGAATATTGCTACTGGATTCTCTAAAAAACAAATTGGATTCCATGATTATTCTTGATTTATCTTCTTTAATCCATTTATCACTCTGCAATACTTCATTTTCTTCTTTGCAAATTGTGAGAAATGATTTGAAACTCTACCATTTTATCCTTAATTGCTCATGATGATTTTGCTTCCAAAAAGTACATTGATGACACCAACTATTATATTTTACTTTTTGACCAACCAAATTAAACTTAATCATGTTGAAGACGCATCATACATCACTTCAGAGAGGGGGCACCGATAGGATACATTTTGCAAAACTCCCCCTGAGCCAAGGCGATTGTCTCAAATTCTAGAAGTACTTACACTGAGATCTAGTGCCACAAATGAGTTCTCTTCACATGTTTCCTTTTTATTCCATACCATGACCATCTTGTTCTTATATTCATCTAAATCTGCAATTTTCTTTTCATTTTTAGAATTTTCCAGAATAGTTACATATCTGCGTGTGTTAGGATAATGTCCAAATTGACTACATTTGTAACATTTGATATTCCTTTGTCCTGGATTTACTTAGGGAGATCTAGATCTATATTGATTAGGTTTGTGATCATAACTATGACATAAATAGCAATGACCATGAAATATATTATTCATTCAATTCATTCTAGCTATATTAGATAATTAACTTCTACAATGACTTGCTTCGTGACCAAACTTGTGACAGTTAAAGCATTGAATACACTATTCTTTCTTTCTTCTATACTTTACAACCTTATGTCCAATTTTTTTGCATTAAAAATGATAACCATAAAATAATAAGTACCTTGTAAAATTGATTTTCCTAACTGGAGGTCTTTTGTAGGTGTTCCAAGATTCTGGACATTGCTTGTTACCTAAGATCTTGCTTTAGATTCAACTACTTTATCCCTACCCTTGATGTTTTGATTTGAGATTTCACTGGAGAAACCTAGTCCTTCCTTATGCTTGTGAATTTTTAGCTTTTGATTTCAGCTTCCTTAACTCTTGATCTAACTTCTTATTTTCTTTCATTTTCTATTTGATGGTATCTTTGATATTTTCTTCAGTCTTCTTGCATTCTTCCAATCATAGCTTCATATTAACAACATTTTATTTTGATTCCTTTAATTCTTGGCATACTTATTTGTGTCTTGCTTTAAATTTTTGGATTTTCTCCCTTAGCTTGGAGATACAATCATTTTCCTCCATATTGTTTTCTTTCAATTCATCATTTTTAGATTTTGTGTATTCCATATCATCTAAAATTGTCTTCAGTGCTTCATCAGGCTAATATTCTATTTTCACCTGTTCAAACTGCCAAGGTCTCCCTCAAGTGGTTAAGCTCTATCTGCAAGGGACCAAGATCTGATACCAATTGTTGAATAGTCTAGATAAATGTTATTGGGGGGGGGGGGGGGGGANGGGGGGGTGAATCAATTATCATAAAATAATTTTCTAAATCCTAATTGATCCAGAGAAATCTTAAATCAATCAGATGAATAAAAAAAATATGAACATTAAAGCACATACGAACACCATACACAATGAACACTAGATTTTGCATGGAAAACCCAAGATGGGAAAAACCACGGAGAATGCTAATTATCAATTATGAAATATTGGTTAAGGTGACATTGACTAAGGTGATTTTTACAAAGAGATGTCTCACTGTCAAGTTGCTCACTACATGTGGGCTCACTACCTAGCTATCATAGCCAACACAAAAATAACTGATTACCAAATATTCCTACTATCAAAACATGAACTGATGGAGTTGCATCTACATATGCATGAATCTAGATCTGGTTAAGAGCAAAATAACTATCTACAATATATCCAAATAGGAATATTCTTCCAACCTCCAACAACCTCTTTGCACAAGCTTTGTAATATTGTTTACTACATAGTATTATAGTCTCATATCTTCATGTCACTTTCTTTCCACTTTCATATTTATTTCTTGTCGCATTACTTCATCATTCTTCACATCCCTTTTTAAGTTTGCACACACACCACCCTTGGATCCAAAAACATGTTCTATATATATACATGTAGAAAAATAGAAATCCAAAATAGTTCGACCTAGCACATATGTTGGCTTGAAGAACAATTATGAAATATTCACTAATGCTCAACACACAAGCACCAGACCCAAATGATAGGTCACACATAAAGATCTTCTTTCCACGTTACCATGGGACCCATAAATAGGTCATACATAAGATGAGTTCGTTACACGGCATAATTATTGAAGTATAAAGAAATTTGAGGTATGTAATACATATTATGGTGTCGATGGGAATGCCAAAACCAAGACCAAGTCTTAATATCCATTAAATTCAGTACCAGCCAGAGGGACATGATTAATAGATTCTATTCATAAAAAAATAGAAGTGATGTACCAAAAACTTGTAACATACTGCATGAATGTTTGAATAGCAAAGATACCTGAAGTAAGCTTTGAGCACAACAACCAATAGAAAAATTTTAGTCTTGATTATTCCACACAAATTGTCTTCCACTGTTATCCCAAAACTTGAATATTGGCATATCCAAAACAAGGATAAAATCCACGCTAATCATCATAATAACACACCATATAAGATAGATCAATGTTTTACATCATCCAGAGAATAATATTTCAGATGATAGGTTTTGACATTAATAAAAACAATGGCATATTTCCTCAACAAAAACCATTATCCCATGTACTAGGGTGTCTAGCGCCACAATCTAGTTGATTTGGCCTAGAAGTTTCCAAAGAAATATTGCAAAATATCCTATTGCCAAATATGATTTTAGTATTCATTTTGGAGTATACTATGACTAAGACTCATATTGATAGTGTCCATACTATCATATATCATCTTGAAATCACAAGTACACATCTATATCTCAATAATTTTTAGTTTCTAGCTTGTTTACTTAGTTTAGTTGTGTGTTCTCATTTACGTGCTTTAGGAACTATTTACATTGTATCAAACACATAAAATAATCTTTTACAACAAAGTAATAGAAAAATAAAGGAGAAAAGAGAGGTTTCTTGACTCTCTTTAAACAAGAGTAATTTAGGAACACCTTCCTCCTTTTGTGGTTTGTATTCTAATGTTTAGTGAAAGAGGGCTTGGTACTAATTTAGAAAACTAGATTAAACCATCCCCTTTTTTGACAAATATTTTGGTGAGCTTGATGTTTGTTACATTTCCTTGTGATCTCAAAAAAATTTTATTTTTATTTTTTCCTTGTATTAATGCATATTGAGATTACATTAGTCATTTGACTGCTTTATTTCATTAATAGATAGATATTTATATTACATTAGTTTAAGCAAAATTTTATTTTCTTATATTAGAAAAAGAAAAAAATTTAAAACAAAAACAATCATGCCAAAATTATTTTTAGAAGGCTTTACTTCCTTTGATGAGCTATTTAGTAGCGATGACTTTGATATGTTAAATGAGTCCCTTGGTGACTTCATCTCTATTGAATCATCCTCTACAACTTCTAAACCAACCTTTTGTTAAAAAATGATTTACATGATACATGTAGATAGTTATAAGGAACATCAAAACCATAAAATTATTGTCCATTTTCATCTGTATGTTTCTCAAGCTAGAAAAAACAGTGATTAATGTTAAAGGTGGTAGATTTTCTAGTTCCATCTTAAATTTTTCCAAAAAAATCACTCAACATGACAAGCCAACTTAACCTAATTATCATGTGGTGTCACACACATATAACACAAGAAACAATAGGTAACCGAATCATTTGTCATTTGTTCCTTCATATTATTTTCCCACTTCTTAACCAATGCTTCCTCTTATACCTCATTTTACTCAACATCACAGAAAGGAGTATGATCGTGCTGAACAACTTTGTGCTAATCATTATAAGATATAACTTTGGGAGTTTATTCAAATTTAACCTATATACCATGAAACACTTTAATAATCTATACAAAATATTATTGTTCCCCATTCTATGAGACCTAATGATGTAGCAATCTTATTGGAGTGTGTGCATACAACCAAGACTGATATTATATTTTTCCAACTTGAGGTCTCATATGTAGAGATTCAAAACCAATATAAATCTCTTATTATTGTCATTCTTATCAATGGTAATTCTATAAGATTAACTTTAGTTGATAATGGATCAGGCCTAAATGTATGCAATGTAGATATGTTGCATAAAATCAAGGTAGAATTCAAGCTTATTCAATCCAATTCTCTTTATATTTGTGGCTTTGAAAATATTAGCAGAAGATCATTTATTACAATCACCTTGCCTATTAAAGTAGGTTCTATAATTTTACATACACCTATTCATGTTACTGTCACCTATAACCTTATTCTAGGTAGACCTTGGATTCATAATGTGTAAGCTATCCCTTCAACTCTTCATTATAATCTCAAGTTCATCTACAACAATAAGATGTATACCCTAGAAGGTGATACATACTTAAATAGTTATTTAGAAACAGAGGTAGGATCCCAATCCCCTTTTCATTCTTTAATTCCTTATACAATTTAAATAGATACACCATCTCCTAATGAAGATACTTCACCTGAAAAGTGCTCGTATCATATTATTAGGGGTTATTATATTTTACACATTCCTTTGTGGGAGAATTTAAGAAGCTTCCTATAGAATCTAAGACTAAAGAGGAAGGCATGTTAGTATCCTCAAAAAATTAAATTTCTTCTAATAAACTTATAAAACACCTTTTTATTGTTTCTAATTCAATTACTTCTTCTACTTATTCTTCCTATAAAATTGAGACATATAAACGCCTTCCATTTATTTAAAAAATGACCTCTCTTTATGGTCATCATTTTCACATCCTCGCTAAGAATGGATATAGAGGTAATTGTTATGGTATAAATGAACAAATAATTGAAGCTCCTTTATAAACCTATATATGTAAGGATTCATCTAGACCTATTTACAATCTGTTAAAGCTCACCAAAGTTTCCCATAGACCATTTCTCAAGTGAATTTCTTCACTATTTATCCTAAATTACTTTCTCTAATAAAATATCACTTAAATGACATTCACTTAGATTCATATAAACCTTCCTTTAACATATTTTCTATGAATGATTCCTTGACTAAAGTCTTGAGAGCATATGATAATATTCCTTGATATCATCGTAATCATGGATTTCCCTATTATTTAAATGTGCAGACATACTTTGTGAGATAAATTAAAGTACCACATAATATCGTACAACTAAATCAAGAAATACCCCATCCTTTGAATGTTCCTGAACATAATAATATTCTTATACTTAATTCTATACATGTCATTATGGATCCTAAAAATAATGAAAAAGTGATTAAAATTAGAAAATGTTTAGAAATTGGTAAACATCGTGGTCTTTCTTCTCTCTTACATGATTTTCCTAAACTCTTTTCTTGGAATTATTCAGACATGCCTATCATGGATCCTCAAATTGTCATTCATAACATTGTATTACTTCTCAATGCTAAAATTGTTAAGAAAAAGATCACAAAGATGAAACCTAAGATTGCTTTGCTTGTTAAGGCTGAGATTGAGAAACTCATAGAAGTTGTCTTTATCCATCATATTGATTATTCACCTTGGATCTCAAACCTTTTGGTTATTTCTAAACAAGACAATAGGATTAGAATGTGCACTAACTTTACAGATCTTAATAAAGCTTCTTTGAAAGATGAATTTCCTCTTCCAAACATTGACATGATATTTGATTCTACTGCTAGTCATACTTTATTGTCCTTTTTAGATGGATTTTTTTAATACAATAAACTATTTATAAATCCTCAATACCAATACAAGACACTATTTCTAACACCCCGAGGAATATATTTTTGTAAAATCATACCTTTTTGTAAAATAATACCTTTTGGATTAGATAATGTATGTGCAACCTATCAACATGCAATTACACTTATCTTTCATGACTATATGCATAACATTTTAGAGGATCACATTGATGATATTTTAGCTAAATCCATTTATTTCCAAGATCATGTTAAGATCCCCAACTTAATATTTGAGCATATTCAAAACTACAACATATGTTTGAATCCTCAAAAATGTAATATTGGTGTTAATAATGGAAAAATATTAGGTTTCATTATTTCACATTGTAGCATAGAAGTTTACAAATAAAATTGATATCATATTTAATATGCCACCTCCTCATAACATTTCTCAACCTTGCATCTTACAAGGAAAGATTCAATCCATTCAGTTATTTATTTCCTAGCTCAAAGATTAAACCCTTCCTTTCACTCAATTTCTGAAAAAAGGATATACCTTTTAAGTGGAATGTGGGTTATCAAAAAATATTTTAATAGTTTAAAATGTTATTCAACAAATCCTCCTATATTACAACTTGTCATTCCCAATCATCATTTTCTTCTTTATATTGTTGCTTCATCTAATGATCTTATAGCCTTATTGGCACAACATGGAGATGGTAAAGAAAATCCTATCTATTACATAAGTTGTACTTTACTTGATAATGAAGTCCAATATATTACGTTAAAAAAATAATATTTTTCTCTTATTCTCACAAATCTGAATTTTATACATTACCATCTTAATGTTGAAACACATGTTATCATTAAATTTTATCCATTTACATCTCTTATCTAAAATTGATCTCCTAGGATGTTCACCTAAATGGGTTATGTTGTTAGCAAAATTTGACCTCAAGTTTGTTTCTCCAAAAGCAATTAAAGACCAAGCTTTAACTGACCACTTAGTTGATGCTCCTTCACCTTTTACTCTTTCTAGTCAAGACATGTTTCTTGATGATATTTTTCTCCCTTTGGATGTAGACAAGACACATGATTTTTCTTTTATGGATGTATTTATGAAACTATCTATGATGTTGGTGTCATATTAGTACCTCCTTCAGGAAAGCGAACTCCTCTATCCTATTGTCTAAAGATTGTGTGTACCAACAACATTGTTAAGTATGAAGCCCTTATATTTGGATTATGTGTGACTCTGCAAGTAATGGTAACCTATCAAGAAAAACAAACTAAATTATTTCAATATTATAACTTAGAATTATCATTATTTAAGAAGTTTGGTTCTCACATGACCATTGATCTTTTTACATTGAAAGATAATTTACATGTGAATGCAATGGAACATATTGCTTCCCTTGTGTTCCTCACCGGTAAAACCATGGATTACATATTTATTATGTACAATTTTACCTCACCTAGTATTTTTTATATCTCTAGTGAAGTTTCTTGTTGCTTTAATATGGCTTCCAATGAGTGGTAATCCCATATTGTTTGATACTTGCATGATGGTACCTTTCCTAATCCTATTGTAGACACTACAAATGGTAAATGCCTATGGCCTCCTCTTTTTCACATGTGTTTTATATTGCACGTTTGATATTCATCATTTGTTAATATTGTGTCATTCTTCTATTAATTAAATGATGATAATTATTTAATTAATTACTACGTTTCATCCTCTGATCTCACCATGTCTTATCAACTTTTATTTGATTAAATAATTTTATCAATTATTTAATCTTGGCCCTAAGGGAAAATATTTATTTATTTAGCCCTCTTATCCTAATGTCATCCCTTTGGTAAATAAATAAATATTTTTATTTACCCCCTTTCCATTTGCCCACAATTAAATAAATTTATTTATTTAATTGTCTAATTTTTCAAATATGAGGGAATTAATAAATTTTAATTATTAAATTACACTCTATTTTCTAACTCAACCTGTCACTTTTTCATGCTAATTTCTCTCCACTTCTAACTCTTCTACCTTCCACTTTCCTCTCCACGTCTAACTCCCACTAACTAATTTCCTTTTGCACTTAACTCTTCTTCCTTCCATTTTCTCCTCCACTCAACTTATTCATCACTCTTCCTTTCCTTCACTTGAAAATGATATTTATTGTTGAAAATGAATATTTATAATATTTATTTTCACTTAACTTTATCACATTTCTATTTTGTCCTGCACTTGCAAGTGACATTTGTTTTTTATTACGTGAAAATAGGTTTTAGGGAATCGAAACCCATTTACAAAGGAATTTAATATTAAAAACTAAACAAAATTTTTAAGAAGCACGACGACATAAAGCTCCAGGTGTGTCATCTTATCAGCAATAACCCTGAGATCTTCAATCTCCTTATTGGCCTCGAATCTCTCTTTCTTGGCACTGGCACGAGTCCTCCTTCCAGTACCAACATTCTCTTTAGGGATGGTATCCTTAGCCTCCTCCACATGGACAATGGCCTTCTCTAGGTTGATTTATTCCAAATTCCCCACCATGATCTTTAAATGCTCAACAGAGACCTTAAGGATCTTATAAATTTGTTCCCCAATTTTCTTTAGGGTCACATAAATTTCATCAATCCGAGCTTCCATATCATCAAATTACTTGTAAAACTCCACTTCCATAACCTCAGCATCACCCATAACTTTAGTAAGGTCCTTCACATTATTAGAGAAAGTGTTGTCCTTTCTGACACCCAGCACTTCTAGGGCATCCAACTTGCTAGACTAAGCATTTTGTTTGATTTTGATCCCCTTCACCTCTTGAGAGACCCATTTTATGATTTTTTAAAATCCCAAGGCACCATTTTTAGCCATATAAAGATATTATCTTTGTTGTGAACATCCAGGGCGTTGAAAATGACACCTTCCTTAGAGGGCTCATTATCCAAGTTGACAACTTCCTTACCACCATGTGTAGTATCATCATCCATGATCACATTATTTTGGTGAAGATCACCCTAGATAGACCCTCTAGCCCTGGGAGAGTCAGGAGGAGGGGAGGGAGTGAGAGTTAAATGCTTATCTTTTCTCATGGTGCTAGATGGAGAAAACTTAGTTTTCTTTTTGGAGGGGAAGTCACAAGCTCCACCTCAGCCTTAGTTTTTGAACCCCCATCATCTTCAACCTCATCCTCCTTCCAAATACTCTTAGAGTCATCAATAATGTTTTTATTCTTCCTAGACCCCGAGCTAAGGGTCTTTTTGTTCTTCTTAACAGCCAAGAAGGAGGAAGGAATGTTTCTTTTCCCTTTTTGCTCAAAAAATATGTTAAAAAGGGTATCAAAATCCTCCTCAGCCTCCATTTCAAAACCCTCTTCCTCATCATCCCTTTCACCATAATTCTCATTTGAGTCCACATTTTCAATAATAGGATGCTCAACAGTATGAAATTTGAAATACTTGTAAATTAAGACCATAAGACCCTCATGGAGGGTCAGGTTTTTGCTAGGGTTATCCATAGCATCAACAATATTGGTACTCAAGGAGCTATACAAGTAAAAAGGCAGAGATACCTTTTCCTCATAGTGAAAGTGGTTGAGGAAAATGAAATGGAACCATAGATGCAAATAAAGCGCCCATCCAAGGTGAATTAGTGCATGATCGCAGATAGAACCCTCTGCCAAATTATCTTGATGACAATTGAGGAGAAGTAGTTATTGTTTCTTTTAACCAGCCTCTACTTATCTTCCCCCTCCTTGGGAAATATTTTCACAATGACCTCTATGATCTTATGATCCCTATAAAAATTAATTCCCTTAAGGAGAAGCTCTGTCACTTAAGAAATAATCCCTTCATCAATAGTCACATTTCTCTCACAAATATTCATATATCCATTCCATCATTCTTTCTTAAAAAACCTAGTAATCGTAGGGTTACGGCCATGTAGTCTCTCCATAAACACAGTCACTCTACCATTCTATAAAAGCTTCCAAACCCTAGGAATTGACCTCCACTCATCACACACCAAGAACTCAATTCTCTTCATGTCACCTCCCATTCTACGCATATCAAGATTATAGTTTACAACACAAATAACACAAAGGATAAATAAAAGATATAATTTATTTTTTTCACTGCCAATTTTGGCAATAATAAAACCTATTAAAGCCTTAAACATCTAGAAAGCATGTGAAGGCCCCATTATATAACTGTCCAATCTGTCAAAAGGAATGATATCACCATAACTCATAATAAATCTATCGATTTGCTTTATCATTGGAATGAGTGACATTAAATCCCACATTCCCATGGGTACAATCAAGTCTTAAGATGGTGTTGGGATCATTACTAAACTCCATGTCACCATACCACGTAATGGGTGAATAAACTTTTACTCCAACATTGGCTGACCATTCAGCCATAGTATTTATTTCCCTATGGCTATGGGAAATATGAATTTTATCAGAGGAATTTACAATATCCAAGGAGGAGGATATTAAGTTACTAATATTCCATGAAGGGGAACAAAGAATTTAAGGCATCTAATGATATTTTTGGAGTCCCCCTCAATCCAGATATTAGAATAGTTCAACTTCTTGGCAAGCTTCAAAACCTGGTAAACTCCCATAGCCTTTTAAGTGGAATGTGGATTATCAAAAAATATTTTAAAGATTTAAAATGTTATTAAACAAATCCTCCTATTCCAATCGTCATTTTCTTCTTTATATTGTTGCTTCATCTAATGATCTTATAGACTTATTGGAACAACATGGAGATGGTAAAGAAAATCCTATGTATTAAATAAGTTGTACTTTACTTGATAATGAATTCCAATATATTACATTAAAAAAATAATGTTTTTCTCTTATTCTCACAACTCAAAAGTTTATACATTACCATCTTAATGTTGAAACACATGTTATCGTTAAATTTCATCCATTTACATCTCTTATCTAAAATTGATCTCTTGGGATGTTCATCTAAATGGGTTATGTTGTTAGCTGAATTTGACCTCAAGTTTATTTTTCCAAAAGCAATTAAAGACCAAGCTTTAACTGACCTCTTAGTTGATGCTCCTTCACCTTTTACTCTTTCTAGTCAAGACATGTTTCTTGATGATATTTTTCTCCCTTTGGATGTAGACAAGACACGAGCTTTTATGGATCTATTTGTCAAACTATCTATGATGTTGGTGTCATATTAGTACCTCCTTCAGGAAAGAGAACTCGTCTATCCTATAGTATAAATATCTTGTGTACCAACAACATTGTTAAGTATGAAGCCCTTATATCTGGATTATGTGGGACTCTACAAGTAATGGTAACCTATCAAGAAAAACAAACTAAATTATTTCAATATTATAACTTAGACTTATCATTATTTAAGAAGTTTGCTTCTCACACCATTGATCTTGTTACATTGAAAGATAAATTACATGTGAATGCAATGGAACATATTGCTTCATGTATGTTCCTCACCGATAAAACCATGGATTACATATTTATTATATACAATTTTACCTCACCTAGTATTTTTAATATCTCTAGTGAAGTTTCTTGTTTCTTTAATATAGATTCCAATGAGTGGTAATCCCATATTGTTTGATACTTGCATGATGGTACCTTTCCTAATCCTATTGTAGACACTACAAATGGTCAACGCCTATGGCCTCCTCTTTTTTACATGTCTTTCATATTGCACATTTGATATTCATCATTTGTTAATATTGTGTCATTCTTCTATTAATTAAATGATGATAATTATTTAATTAATTACTAATTTTCATCCTCTGATTTCACCATTTCTTATAAAATTTTATTCAATTAAATAATTTAATCAATTATTAAATATCTTTTATCGGTAAAAGGCTGAAGCCATATAAATTTTATTAAAAAGGGTAAAATTTATAGAAGTCTCTTTTCAAACAGGCACTGGTAGGAAAGAACGGAGAAGAAAATCTCCAGTCTTTCCCAGGACATTAGTCCTATACAGAGTACAGAGATAAAAGGGGTATACCCCAGTATTATATTGTTGATATCTTGCAAACATAAGTTCTTTTAAGTTTAGAACAATTATATACACTTATCCCTTTCATGCTTTAGGAATAATTAAGGTCATTCTTCCTCTTCTTGCTTCTTAGTTTAATTCGACTATCATTTGTATCTTTGATTCATGTTGCTTTGTTAGCTTTTTGCGGATTTATATGGTTAAATATAGAAGTTTTCCTCTTGACTTCATTGCTCTCCCTTGGTAATGTTCATTTCTCCATAAGACTTCATATTCATACATATTCGTTAGTATCAAGCATTATTTTATATGTTGGTTGTGGTTCTATCTGAGAAGAGAGAAGTCACAAATCCTTAATTATTAATAAGTAACTGAATCTAAAGTCACCTCATTTGAACTGAACATAATAGAGCATATAGATTAAATTTATCATGTATTACATTTAAGTATTTAAATTAAATTTTACCTATGTTATTATAAAATCAACAATTTGAATTATTTGAATTAAAAATATAAACTTATTAATATTTACATTTGTTATAATCTTATTTAATTTAATATGTTATTTATTTTTAATATTTCTATTGTTTATTATATTTGAAATTAACAAGTTAAATTTTTTAAACTATTTATTGTATTTTAAAGAATTCAATTTTTGTAAGGCGAATTTCATCTCAAGTTTTCCAAATTTTTTCTTTGTCGAACTTCATCCAAATTTTATTGTTGTCAAACTTGAATTTGAAGTTGAACCTTGTGACATAGGTTAGTAGCATGAAAAAGTTCTTGGAAAACACTTATGGCGAATGTATGAGGAGTTGATGTAATCATTTATGCAAATAATGGCTTATGCTCAATGTCCCTAAGGGATGTGTCCCTAGTTGTTCTTGACCTATCCCTATCTTCAGAACCTTTTGGGATGTTGGGATGCCTCAAAAAATCCACTTTGTGTTCTCAATTAATTTTTGGTCCTAGTGTTTCAAAAATGCAAGGACATAGAATTGTCCTTGAGATGATCAGAGATATCTGTGACATTCCTTGATTGTCTTGGGGCATCCAGTTGTCTCCTTGCAATTATACCCAATTAAAAAAATTGGGTTCGAAAATAAATATATATATTTTGTTGTTCTTTCGTGGGCACCCACAACATTCTCATCCTAAAGGAGAGATTTTGGTTTGCAAAATACTAGATTCTGAAGCTCTTTTATGGTGTATGACAGTTGTATATTTTTAGGGTTGAATTTGTAAGATTTGAAAGCAATCTTTAACTATTTCAATTGGAAAAATATTAGTGTTTCCAAGATAAAATCAGACAAGAATCCCTAGGATTACAGGATCCTATTTCCTTCGGTATTTGAGTGTTAAGATGGTGGTTCCTTGTTACTAAAAAGTTAAAACAACAATTTTATTTGTTGCATGCTTATATTTGCTTCCCAACCTCTCAATCATGAAGTCTTTCTTATCATAAACATGCTTTCCATAACCTTCGTATGAATGGCGGAGAGACCCCTGTATATGCAATTTGAAAGTGGTACGTAGATCCCTATCTTTTGCTTCTCAAAAGGAGACACATAGAAAGCTCATGGCATTACTCACACATGATCACCTAATCCCCAAGGAACCTATATAGTGTTTGCAAATATAGATTTTTATGAAGGTAGGGAATTGGATGAATTAATTGTCCTACAAAATGAATGGACTGTCCAATTTTGATATTGTGATTCATAAGAGGTTGTCTGAGGTTTTCATGAAATACATTATAAAGACATCATTAGGCCTTGTGATCATTTTTTAGGGACACGTTGCTTTTCAATTGAGGATGGTGCTTGTAGATTAGCATTAGTATGCATATAAATTGGGGTACACAACTTCTTGGGGTAAATTCAACGCAAACATCAAGAAAACAAACCAGAGAGGCTCTGGAGTTTGTATATTTCCTACAATTAGCCTACTTAAGCTATTTAGTATTTTATGTGAAAATAAAATAAGTCACAACTACTTGGAGAAAGGTCAAAGTAAATAGTAGGGAAGCGAGCCAACATGGCTCTATGGTTTGGATGTCTCCTAAAATTACCCTACTTATTCTGTTTTGCATGGAAATGAACTGGGTAAACATGAAGATAAACCTGCTTTCTGAATGAAAATGACAAATTTGGATCAGTAATCAAAAGTTTCTTAGGTGTGTCTGGATTTTTTTAAGATTTATTAAGTTTAGGATGCATTTATTGAGATGTTTAGACAAATAGAATAGCAAACAAATTAGATTTGACAGGAAAAAGGAACTTGATTTGTTTGCATATTCATAGCAGTTTAATTGTGGAGAGGAAAGATAAAAATCAAGAGGAATAGGGATAAAATTATTCGAATAGTGCCTTATTTATTTTAGATTGATGCTAGTGTAGTAGTGCTATGTGGAGGAAAGAGAGGTGAATAAGAGAGCGGAATCCATTAAGAAATCATTTTTTTGTTCTTGTTTGGGTTATAATTAATATTGTTTTAAGCTCTTCTAATAAGGAGGTCTTCTCCATCTGCTCCCTTATTGGCTAAGGTGTCTTCTTCCTTATTTCCTTCTCTATATATATATGTTGAATTCTTATCTCCTCAAACTTGTCTAAGAGTATAAGTGCATTTTCTAATTTGGAATTGATTTTGTAGTTAGGGGTGTTACATTTCCTAATTGCATTTAGAATTATTTGGGAATCCCCTTCAATGATTTTTTTTTTAATTCCCAAGTCTAAACTCAAGTTTAAACCTTCCATAAGGGCCTCTAATTCTGCTATGCTATTTGAGACTTCTCCTAGTGGTTTGGCTCACTTTGCTAACCATACTCCAGTTTCAGAGCATATGATACAACCTAGACCTGCCTTCCCTAGGTTGCCCTGAGATGCTCCATCAAAGTTCAATTTGCACCAACCACTCGAGGGAGGTTCCCATTTTATAATCCTCTCTTGCTTTTTTTTTTGTGTAAACTAAAGGTGGATTTATTAGCTTGCTCCAATTTTTTCGCATTTCTGCATCCCAACCCATGAAGGTTCCTTCTTCTTTGACTGTGTTCCCGAGGTTTCTATTGATAACTTCTATGATACTTGCTTCTACTTTGTTAAGGAAGGAGGGGATTGTTGATTTTGCATTGTCAAATATTATTTGATTTCTTTCCTTCCAAATCTCCCATAACAGGATTAAGGGAGAGATATTCCATAATTTACTATATATTCTCTTCTATCCAAAATTGGGCCAGTTGTTAAGGAGCTCCCCAAGGTTAATTGGTAAGGTTGTAGACCAATTTAGCCTTTGGAATAGCCATTTCCAAAAAAATTTGGTGAAGGAGCATTGGTATAGAAAATGGTCAGCTGTCTCTGAGGCATTTTTACATAGAAGGCACCTTGAAGGGCCTTCAAATCCCATCTTGGTGAATCTGTTTGCTGTTAGTATTATGTTTTGTGTTTCTGCCCAAAGGAAAATACCCGCCTTTGGTAGACATGTTGGATCCCAACATAGGTTAAGAGGGATATTTACATTTTCCTACCTTTGGGAATTGATTATCAGGTTATATCCTAGTTTAGCACTATATTAACCATTCTTAGATGCTCCCCAAATTAGTTTGTCCTTTATGCTTTTGTGATTGACTTGCCTTTGGTTGAGGAAATTTTAAATGTCAGTTTTTCCTGTTCTAATAGGTTGGTTCCTTCTGCTGATTTCCATTCCCAAATCTCTTTGCCTTCTTCTATTCTTTCTTGTTTATAGTTTATGACTTGCTTTCCCCAAAGAGTAACTAATGTATTTTTAATATTAGCTGGAAAATTGTAGTTTTTAGGGGTTGGGAGCCCATCCCAAGAATCTTCCCAAAAAAGGGCTTCCTTACCTTCTCATATATCCCATGTTAAGTTAATGTTGATGATTGGCTAACAGTGAATCATAAAGTTCCAAGTTTTAGAGCCTTTGGGAGGGTCCCTAGTTCTGAAGATAGACAAAGGATGTGTGATATTTAGGTACTTATGGTAAAAAAGTTTTGCCCATTTTCTTTCTTTTTCTTGGTACATTCTCCAAACTAGTTTGGCTCCCAAGGCTTCATTTTTCCAACTAAAATTTTTGATTCCTAGACCACCCAATTATTTTGGTTTGAAGATGTTTTCCCATTTGATTAAGGCTTGTTTCTTCTTCTTGTCTATTCCATTCTAGTAAAATGTTTCGAGTTTACTGTCCAATTTATTTTTAACCCCTTTAGTAGGGGCAGACATGACATTTGATATGTTGGATTGGTTGTAAGAATTGATTTGATCTTAGTTGCTTTACTAGCTTTGGTTAGCCATCTTCCTTTCCATCTTTCTATTTTTTTATCAACTCTATCTAGGATGGGGTTCTAGGTTTTTGAATCTCTCACACCTTTTTCTAGTTGGATTCCTAGATATTTGCAGGGGAAGGTGCCTTTCCTAAATCCCAGTATGTTACAAATGTTCCTTTCCATTTCTGGTGATGTATTTAAGAAGAATATTTCTGACTTTTCAACATTCACCACTTGTCCTGATGCTTCCATATAAATTTCTATTATATCCTTAAGTTTTTGAGCTTCCTCTATCATACTTTCCCCTGGGAGGATTGTATCATCTGTGATTTATTGATGTGTTATGTTTGGGATGTTTTTTGCTATGGTTATTCCTTTTATTTTCCCTTCTTCTTGTGTTATCTTAATTGATCTTCTAAATGCTTCTGCCACGATGATAAATAAGAAGGGTGAGATAGGATATCCCTGTCTTATTCCTCTATATATACTGAAGAATCCTTCTAGAGATCCATTAATGATAAGTGATATTTTGGGGTGTTGGAGATTTTCCTTTGAGCCAGTGGTTGACTGTATGTTTGTCATTGATGACAACATATAGTATGCAACAGTGTCCTGTATGTAATTCTCAATATGGATATGTTGGAGCCTTGCAAATTTATTTTTATGTTGTAGACATATTCATTATGCTATGTTCATAGACACAAATTTAGTTGTGAAGTTGAAGTTGAGTTATGATGATCTATTTTCCAGTTACAGTTTTAGGAGATTATTTATTAAGAGTCGACATTATTTTTATTATTTCTTTAATTGAGCCTATCTTTTGTATATGCTTGTTTGGATTCATGTTTATTATGAGTTCAGGATATTTGGTTAAGAGCGCTTAACATTTTTTATCCAGAGAGTGAATTTTGAGTTAATTTGGTGGAGACAGCTGTGTGAAGCGACACATCTACTCATCTTGAGTTGTGCGGTTCTATTTGTGTTCTGTGCTTAGTTTGGCTGACAAATAAGTTGTTGAAGAGTTTCCTACAAGTCGAATTGATCATATATTTGGAGAGTGAAAAAGAGCAGAGTAGAATGTTTGATATATTGGCTAGTAAAGCTATATCATTCATCAGTTGAAGATCTATGTGAAGAAGCAGAGAGTGTATACAATTCACTGGAAATGATCAAGATAGAAGGTCTAATTCATAGTTCAATATCAGATATAGTGTATATCTATTGTGAAGAAGGTTGTACCCTTCATAATTTGAGCAGTGTGCTCACGGACAGTGTGTCCTCACCTCTAATAGGGTTATTTATAAAATACTCCTAATAGGGTCCGAACTTTGACCAGGTCACTGTACTTTGCATTGTAAAGATCAATTCCTAACAGGGTTGAATGATCTTCTAACAGGGATCATTATACACTAGTGCATTTATTTATGGGTGCTGATTCCCACTGAGGTTTTTACCTATTTTGGGTTTCCCCATAACCAAAATTGTGGTTTTATAATCTGTGTTATCTTATTGTGTTTATTCTTAATGTTATTTTGTACTTAATTGGATAAAGAATTGAATCTTGTAGATAACTGATTCACCCCCCCCTCTTAGTTAACTCTTGGGACTATTCCTAAAAATTGGTATCAGAGCCAAGTGCCTTGGAGAGAAAGTTTAATAGCTTAAGGTTGATCAGATGGCGTACTTTAGAAAAGAGAGTCCTAAGTTTGATGGAGAGAATTATCTTGATTGGAAGAGCAAATTGATAACACATTTGTAGTATGTTGGTTTTGAGATTTATGAAGTAGCTACTCAAAATGTTGATGTTCCTTATTTAAAAGACCTTGCAGAAGAAGATTCTACTGTTAACCAAAAAGGAATTATTCACCCAAAATGCAATTGCCAAAGAAGCCCTAATAAGTACCTTATCTGACAGTGAGTTTTCTAAGATTAAGAAAGTAGATAGAGACTATACAATATGGAAGTATCTAGAAGACAAGTTTGAAGGAGATATCCAAGCAAAGAATGCACACAGAAAGACATGGAAGAAAAGATATAACAATTTAGAGATGTTACCCGAGGAAAACATCAGAGCATACAATCAAAGGATTAATGAAGCAATTGCAGGAATCAAAAACAATGGTGGAGAAATTTCAGAGGAAGACATAATGGATAAATTGATGACTACACTAACAAAATATTATGAGAGCGAGATAAACATCTTGGATGAGACTATGCAATTTTTGAAAGACTTTAAGAGAGAGACCTTGATTAGCAGAATTTTGGCATTTGAGATATCAAAATTGAAGACAGAACCTAAAAGTGAAACAACTTCAAAGCCTCAGTCCATGGTAAGAAATCTTTGAACACTTCTAATAATTTTGATAATGAAGATGAGGATAAAGAACTATAAGAATTCATTTCTATGATCACTAAGAAAGAAAGAAAAGGAAAAGGAAAATACGAAGGATAGTTACCATTCAAATGCTTTTCATGCAACAAGGTTGGTCATTTTTCATCTAAGTGCCCTACAAGAGTCAAGAAGTACAAAATAAATTTCAAGCCTAAATATACAAAGGAATTCTATGCTGAAGATGGAGTGACAGATGAATATTCAGGAGAAGATGAAATTGGATTCATTGCAATTGAAGATATGGAAAAAATGTTTGATGAAATGGACATTGAAGATGAAAAGAAAGCATAAGAGTTGGCATTAATTTCCCAAGAAGACATCAGAACAGACTGAATCATTGACAGCGGGTGTTCACATCACATGACAAGAGACAAAGATAGATTTGTACATCTAGATAAGTACAAAGGTGGTATGATTAGATTTGGAGACAACACTCCTAAGCTTATCATAGGTAGAAGAGCTATCACTTTAGATGGAAAGAACAACACTGATGATGTTCTGTATGTTGATGGTTTACATCATAACCTACTGAGTTTTGGACAGTTTCTTGACAAAGGATATCAGTTGGAATTCAAAAACAACAAGTGCATCATTAATAACAAAGAAGAATATGAGCATCAAGTTCAAAGACTAAAGGTAATGTTTTTAAGCTCAATTATGGAGCAAGTTTTTTTGTTGCAAAAGTAGATGACAGTTGGTTATGGCACAAAATATTATGTCATATCAATTTTGATAATATAGTAAAGATAAGAAATGTAAAGGTAGTAAGAGACCTTCCCAGTATTGCAAGACCAATTGATACTATGTGCAGGGAATGTGTGATGGGAAAGCATGTAAGGAACTCATTCAAAAATAAACATAACTCAACAGAAAAAAATTGGATCTAGTGCATACAGACTTATGTGGACCTACTCAAACAAGATCATACTATGGTGAAATGTATTTTATTTTGTTTGTTGATGATTATTCCAGAATGATGTGGGTTGCATTCTTAAAAGATAAATATGAAGCATTTGACAAGTTCAAAATATTCAAAGATAAAGTCAAAAATGAGTCTAGATTAAAGATAAAATGTCTGAGATCAAATAGAGGAGGAGAATTCACCTCTGACAAGTTTTATGAGTATTGTGAAGAATGTGGGATCAAAAGATAGCTAACTGCACCTAGAACCCCTCAGTAGAATGAAATTGCAGAAAGAATAAATAGGATCATACTTGACATAGAACACACTATCATGATTGAAGGAAAAGTTACACACATCTATTGGAGAGAAGTAGTCAATATTGCAGTCTATACTATCAACAGAATTCAATTAAGGCCAGGCGCAGATAGGACACCTTATGATCTTTGGTTTGGGAATGTACCTATAGTAAAATACTTCAGAATATTTGGAAGCAATTGTTACATCAAGAGAGATGATGATGTTGGCAAGTTTGATGCTAGAAGTGATGAAGGTATTTTTCTTGGTTAATCTACCAAAAGCAAAGCTTATAGATGTTTTAACTTAAGATTGAAGAAAATCATTGAAAGTAATCATGTGAAGATTGATGAGAAGTTTATGATTCAAGAGAGATACTATGATTATGCACCTATGATTGAAGTTGAACCAAGACTATCAGCAAAGAAACAATTATTGAAGAAATGTTTGACTGCATTGATGTATCATGCAATGACCCTGAACCAAGTGAAGAGGAATCATAGATAATAGATGAGAATATCACACCTAAAGTTCCAAAATTTACATTTAAATATCATTCAAAAGTATATATCATTGGAGATCAGAGCAGTAAAGTTATGACAAGATCGAGAGAAAAAGGTTTAACAATTGAGGAAGAGGTATGTTTACTTTCAAAAATTGAACCTTTAAGTGTTGAAAATGCATGTAATGATTCAGATTGGCAGAAAGAAATGAAAGAAGAGTTAGATCAGATAATTAATAATGACAAATGGGAATTGGTCCCTAGACCTTGTGACAAAAATGTGATTGGAACCAAGTGGATATTCGAAAATTAAATGAATGAAGATGGTATAGTGGTAAGAAACAAAGCAAGACTGGTATGTAAAGGATATGTGCAGAGAGAAGGTATTGATTAATCTGATACATTTTCCCTTGTGAGAAGACTTAAAGCTATAAAATTGTTTTTAGCTTATGCAACATTCAAGAACTTTAAAGTATATCAGATGGATGTCAAGTCAACATTCCTGAATGGTGACTTCAAGGAAGAAGTCTACATAGAAAATCCTGAAGGATTTAGTTTATCAGACAAACTTGACATGGTATGCAGAATAAAGAAAACCCTCTATGGACTTAAGCAAGCCCCTACAACATGGTATGAGAGACTAGATGGTTACTTGACAAAGATCAGATTCAAGAAAGGAGCAACAGATTGTAACTTATTCATAAGAGAAACACCTGAAAGGATTATTAATTGTTGCTATTTTTTTTTATGACATTATCTTTGGTGGTAATGGCAAGCTTAGTGCAGATCTTGCTAAAGAAATGCAGAGTGAGTTTGAAATGAGCATGATTGGACCTATCAAATACTTTTTGGGATTAAATGTACAACAAACAGATAGAGGTATATTCATTAATCAATCTAAGTATGTGAAAGAAATATTGAAGAAATTCAAGATGGAAGATTGCAAGCTAGTAAGCACCCCCATGATAACAGGAAGCAAGCTTTATAAATATGATGATTCTACATCAGTTGAAAAGACACTATACAAGTCTATGATTGGAAAACTCATATATATTACTCAATCTACACCATATATTTCTAATGTAGTTGGCATTGTTGGAAGATTTATAGCTGAACCTAAACAAAATCACTTAATGGCAATAAAGAGAATATTCTGATACTTAAAATGGACTATAAAATATGGTTTATGGTATCCCAACTCAGAGAATGTAGAACTTCGTGTGTATATAGATGCAGATTGGGTAGGTTGTGTTGATGATAGAAAGAGTACCTTAGGAGGAGCCGTATTTCTTGGAAATAGATTAGTTACTTGGACAAGAAAGAAGCATAATTGTATTTCTCAGTCAACAACAGAAGTGGAGTATGTAGCAGCAACATTAAATTGTTCTACAATTTTTTGGATCAAGAAGATGATAAAAGACTTTGGAATTCAGATTGATTATCCTATTATTATTCATTGTGACAACACTAGCACTATCAATATGTCAAAGAACCCTGTGATGCATGCAAAGACAAAACACATTGAAATAAAATATCATTTTCTAAGAGAGAAAGTTGTAGATAAAGAAGAAAAATTGGATTATGTGAGCACTAAAGAATAGTTAGCAGACATATTCACAAAGCCTTTACCAAAAGATACTTTTGAGTATCTCAGGGAGAAGCTAGGATTAATTCCTTTTCTTGAGTCTGATTAGAACTTGCAAAAAGTGCATCAGTCCTTGGTGACTGATGAATGGTTGACTACTCTACCTTTGGAGTAGTACCCGTGCTTAATTTTTTTTGGCATCCTTTGCCATTGATGTCAAAGGGAGAGTATACAGTCATGAAAAATTAGATGCAGCAGTTAAGAGGAGTTTTTGATGAGAATAGTGAGAAGATTATAAAAAAAAAGAATAATTTTGGATTGATGATGTTTTTGATATCATATGTTTCCATCAATGTTAAAGGGGGAGATTGTTGGAGATTTTCCTTTGAGCTAGTGGTTGACTGTATGTTTGTCATTAATGACAACATATAATATGCAACAGTGTGCTATATATAATTATCAGTATGGATATGTTGGAGCCTTGCGTGCTTATTTTTATGTTGTAGACATATTAATTATGCTATTTTCATAGAAACATATTCAGTTGTGTAGTTTAAGTTGAGTTATGATGATCTATTTTCCAGTTATAGTTTCAGGAGATTGTTTGTTAAGAGCCGACAATATTTTTATTATTTCTTCAGTTGCGCCTATCTTTTGGATATGCATGTTTGGATTCGTGTTTAGTTATGAGTTTAGAATATTTGGTTAAGAGCGCTTAATGTGTTTCATCTAGAGAGTGAAGTTTGAGTTAATTTTGTGGAGCCGACTGTGTGAAGTGACACATCTACTCATCTTGACTTGCACGGTTCTATTTGTGTTTCCTGCTTAGTTTAGCCGACAAAGAAGTTTTTGAAGAGTTTCCTACAAGCCAACTTGATCATATATTTGGAGGAGGATACTTATAGCAGATAATTTTGTGATTGACATGGGTGGAAGTGTGAAAAAGAGTAGAGCAGAATGTTTGATATATTGGGCCAGTAAAGCTATATCATTCATCAGTTGAAGATCTATGTGAAAAAGTAGAGAGTGTATATAATTCACTGGAACTAATCAAGAAAATAGGTCTAATTCATAGTTCAATATCAAATATAGTGTATATCTGTTGTGTAGAAGGTTGCAACCTTCATCATTTGAGCATTGTGTTCATGGATAGTGTGTCCTCACCTCTAACAAGGTTATTTGTAAAAGACTCCTCACAGGGTACGACCTTTGACCAGGTCACTATACTTAATGCATTGTAAAGATCAAATCCTAATAGGGTTGAAGGATCTTCTAACAGGGATCATTAGACCCTAGTGCAGTTATTTGTGGGTACTAATTCCCACAGGGGTTTTTACCTATTTTGGGTTTCCCCGTAACCAAAATTGTGGTGTTATAATCTGTGTTATCTTATTTTTTTTATACTTAATGTTTTTCTGTACTTAATTGGATAAAGAATTAAATCTTTTAGATAACTGATTCACCCCCCCTCTTAGTTATCTCTTGGGACTATTCCTAACATGGGGGTGGCAATACAAGTGAATATTAGGTTTACCCATTGACGTGAAAAGCCAAAAGCTTCTAAAGTTTTGCAAAGGAATCTCTAATCTACCTTATCATATGCCTTTTGGATATCTAACTTCATTAGCATGCATTGATCTTTATTGATTTGAGCTGAGTGAATTGTTTCTTGTATGATAATGATCCCATCAAAGATGGACCTACCTGGTACAAATCTTGTTTGTTGTTCTGATATTAGTTTTGGGAGGACCTTTTTGAGTCTGTTTGCAAGGGATTTTGTTAACATTTTATATATAGTGTTACAAAGAGCTATTGGTTGGAAATCTTTGGGTTCCTCATGATAGGTGTTTTTTGGTATTAGAGTTAGAAAAGTGTTATTAATCTCAGATAAGAGAGATCCTACATTCCTTGAGGCTTCTATAGCTTTCCAAAGGTCGACACCTAGGATTTCCCAACACTTTTGAAAAAAGAACACTTGAAAGCCATCTGGGCCAGGTGATTTCTAAGGATTCATGCTAAAAAGAGCTATTTTGATTTCCTCTATCATAAAGGGATTGTTTAAAGGTATATTATCTTTAGTTTTAATTAGTTTTGGTATGGTGTTTACCATAATTTTTTGGGCTTTCAGATTAAAGCTATCAAAATTGTTTAGTATGTCATTATAATAGTGCACTAGAACCTCATTAATTTTAGTAGGATCTTTTTCCAAGATTCCTTAAGTATTTTTTTATTTTTGTGATTCTGTTGATGTTTCTATTGTTAATAGTACTATTGTGAAAGAATTTTGTGTTGCGGTCCCCATCTTCCAACCAGGTCTCTCAAGATTTTTCATGCTTGTTGTCAATCAGGATTACACCTATAGCTGGATTCAAAATCTAGCCATCCTGTTGAAACATGGAAACATTCTCCTAGGTGGTTTAGAGAATGAATCTCCAGATCCTAGGCCAGTTCCTATTGGATTTTGAAATATCACCTAATACTAAATTCTATATTTCTTGGAAAAGGGAAAAAGAGAACTTGAAAAAAGGAAGAAAAACTAATTAGGATAAGTGATACACCAAAAGATGAATGCAGATCTATTAGAAATTGCAAGACTATTCTTACCAAACAAACATTACTAAGTTCTGCAGATACTTTCACTTTTCAACATCTAGGATGGTTTACAATACCTGATTAGGGTTTGATACCACTAATAATAGGAATATAACCAACAAACAAATAATTTTTTGCAAAAGGTTGAAACTCTTAAACCAAGAATAGGAATTTGTAGTAATTCACTAATCTGTGCTTAAAAATGGATAAACTCTTAAATGCAGAAAAAGTTGAAAAGGATAGATGCAATACTCAGAAAATAGGTATGAATAGTAAGTCTAGCTTTATTATCTCTCAAATCTTCATAACGGTTACAAAATACCAAGAAAATGGGCAAAGGAACAAATGTGCTCACTAATACCTCAAAATCCCAAAATTCTGAACCCCTTACAACCAATAGAAAACTCAGATATATAGCCTTCAAAGCTTATTCCAAAAATGAGAAGTCCCCCTTAAAGTGCCTCTAAAATAGAGAGATCCCCTCAAATTCGGGTCTAAAAGATGCCTATAATATAGATTTCAAAAAGCCCCTTCAAAACTTCAGCTCAAACCCTGATTTTAAGGCATAATTGATGTAAAAACTAAGCCTTAAAGGCCAATCTCGAAAATGAAGTCCTAATATTGGTAATTTATAATATAACTTTTAAAAGATATTACCAATATATTTACAAAGAGTCTCTAAACAAGTAGCTATCCCTAATTTTAAGGCATGAGAAGTAAACAAGTAGTCTAGGCCTTAAATTTAGGTTTTTTAACAATTAAATACATCTTTATTATATTAAAGAATATATTTAAGTGTTTCAAGTTATATTTTAATGTAAATCTAAAATACAACTTCACTTTATAAACCTAAAACATGCATCAAAACCTCTTACTTTCGAAAACCCCACCATGCATAACTTAACCTACATAAAACTTATCTCATGGTCAACATGACCTTTGAAATATTTACATCTTTGGTATAGGGCATGTGATTACTTGTCGTGGCACAATATGGAGGTATTCACCGTAACTCTCTATGGTTTTTCAGTGCATCACAGACTCCAAACTTTTACAAACATTTGGAAAAGGGTTTTATCTTATCTCATCTTCATTTCACCTTAGGTATTTTCGCATCTTCTGGAGAACTGAGGGTTTGATCCACCCTGAGATTTCTACTTAAACCGCTTCTTCTCTACACGTTTATTCTTTTCTAAGAATGTTTCTGAGGGCAAATTGGAGTTTGAGTCCACAGTTCAGTTTTGTAAACTGAAATCTGACTGTCTATGGAAGTTTTTGTTGATTAATTCGATGGATATCTGAGGAACTCGTGGGTTTTTCCTTTGTTTCAAGCTGTTGCTTACTTTGAAGCTTCAATCAACACATGCTGCCAATAGTATACTGTAACTCGTTCCTTTACTTAGCAACACTCCTTTCAGAAAATAGACTTTTAAGAATGGAGTCATATTATGTCAAGAACTCAGGATTTATAAAGATCTGAAGTTGTCTTCACATGTCATTAAGATGATGCTGCATGTTTATTTATCAACTCGGCTCTACCACCACTCGGCTAAACTGGCTTTCATCTTGGAGTTTTCTGTGTATGAGTTGTAGCTACAAGTTTGAAGTCGGCTCTTCTCTGGGTCATTTCCACCATGGCTTTACATTTGTATAGATAAGTCATTCTTTCTTCTTATATGCTTTTCTCTATTGGAACTTGTTGTAGTAGTTGATTTCACTGATGATCTAAATCTGGGTATCCGTTATTTTCTTGCAAATAAATCTGGGTTTTGCTTTTATGTTTTGCTGACTCCACCGTATCTGTCATTCTAACTGAGAGAAGAATTTGGGCTTTATTCTGCTTCAATCTACATGCATATTATGATTACATCTACTGGATATCTGTAGTCAGCTCCTCTATTATACAGTCTTCATAAATCATTTCACTTTGTTGCTGAATCTGAGTGCTAAAGCTAATAAACAAAATTTACTGCTTTATATCTCTACATGTTTATTCCTTTTTGAGAATGTTTCTGTTGCTATCGAGTTGTAAAACCTAAAAAATCTATGATACTTGTATCCATGTAATGCACGACTATATACAGGCTGACTATTTTTTCCACTGTTTAGGCTGAGTCTTTAACTTGACGTTCATTGTGAATTCACTGTTTGTCTTTATATCTGTTATATTCAACAGAAATCACCACATTCTCAGCTTGATTTCATTATTATTGGACATTTGGCACTACTGGTAATGAAGGTGAATTCATTGTTGAACTTGGGCTGCCCTCTTTTTTTTTTAAATTTTTATTCCTGTAGCTTTACCTCTTGAAACATTTAAATACAACTTGAAATACTGTTGTAACTCAAAATCGCCTTCTCTTCATGATTTCTATTTAAACTGCTATCATAAGTTGTCTATTGTGACTTGAAAGTCAAGCTTTACTAATACTGATGCATAACTATCATTTCACTTGTTATTCTGTTATATATCAAATTTTTCGATACTGTAAGATTTGTAGCACAAATTTCACTTCTAGCAATGCAATCTGCTTATGAGGTTCGAGCACGGGCTCGTGACACTCATAAACATATTTTTTTTTGCTTTTAGGCTGATTCTGTTATAATTGTATTTGCTGCAATAAAACTTAATCTTCAATCTACACATGAAGTAAACAGTGTTAGTATAAAAAAATGGTTGCCTTTAAATTCTCTCCTTTTGTACCTTGGATGTTACTTCTTTGTTTTGTACAAAGACATTGTTGTCTGTATTTGAATTTGAAATTTTTTTTCTGTCTTCTTTATTTGCATTCTATATCTGCTGAATAACAAGTTGCATTTACTGAACTTTCAATTTTCTTCCTAAACATGAAAGCAAGACAATACTATTTTTTCCCTAATCCCCTGATTTATTTTATGCAACTTTTACATCCAAACTGCATTGTCATTTTATCCTGTACAATCATACACTCTGCAGTTGATGAATTGCATGGGTTCGCACAGATTCAATGCTTGAAACAATAATATTCTGTTAAGGTCATATGCAAATCTATCCCCAAAATCTATGTATTCCAGTTTTTCTTTGGCTTTTCCATATTAGATCTTGGGAATTATAGTTTACCTCACTGTTTGTTTTCCTTCTTGAATCATCTTATTGTTTCAGTCATAACATTTATGTGGTATCCTAGGAATGCTCCGTTATATTAAGTGGGTATAGTGTTACCTCATTCCTTTGCAAATTTACTTCTTTATTTGCTGCTATTTCCTTTATTTCAGAACACTTTGCATCATTTCATTTTACAAGTATCTTTTAGACCAGCATTGTTATCCTTCTGTTTTATCCCATTTTCCTTCCTGCACAACATACTTTAGCATTTGCGGACCTCTCACTTGCATAAAATCATCTCTGAGTCCCTATGTTAGATTGATATATTCAATCAGTGAATCCATGTTTGTATATAAATGTTATGTGGGATAACATTTATGTATGAATGTGGATTTTCTAATCAGACTTAGTGACCTAACATAGGGATTTCTCTGAGCTCCTTCGTTAATAATCTCTTTCTAATGCAGGATAACAACTACATGTAGTAAAAGGTTTCTTAAAACTATGTCCCTTTAATACTTAGTTTAGTTATTGCAGATGTGTACCTTGTTATTGCATTTGATGTTTGCTTAGTAAATACACAATTCTGAAAGTGTTGATTGCAGCATACTATTCTTAGGGATCTTTGCATTGTTTAGATCCAATCTTGGATCTAACTACTCTTTCATCTTCATGATGCAGGATAACAACTATAAGGAGATTTAATGATGAAGACAAAGAAGAAGATATGAAGATACAGATGTTAGATTATCAACACGCTTTAAAGACCTCTCCAAGGCAATGCCTTGATCCCTGATTTCTCCGATGCTCTGTTGTTACTTTTAGCATTGTGTATTTTCTCAGTATTTTCTTACTAAAATATGTAACCTCTAAAAGAATACTTGGTGATTGTATTCATTTAAAATGTTTAATGTAAAGATCAATTTTCTAAATTTGCAAGTTTAAAATCAGATGAACCCTTTGAGAACAACATAAGTGTTTAATTATGAATGCAATAACAAGATAGTTGTCTCCAATATTTGAACAAGGTTTGAAATGGATGTACCTTTAAGTCCTATCTTCTGTTTGTTGTTACTAGATTGCATGTGTACCTTCTTTGATTTTTCCCTTTTTTCAAGCAAATTCTGTACTTAGGACAACAATCCATAACAATGTAAGATAATAATCCACTTGTAATTTGGAGTGCAACAAAAAAAATGATCACATTTTCTGGTGACCTCTTAGGGGTGTTTGCCCGCTGAACAAAACAGACCAGTCACCTTTTGCTTTATTCATTGGGCATAGAGTCTTTCTCCAAACTTGAAAATTGAAAATCTTTCCAAACTGAAAACAAACACACTGCTGCAAACCGAAACTAAACAGAAACCAGATGTATCACTGTTTGTACTTGTTAATTTTTAGGATAGCTGCAAATGTAATAGCACTCTATTTTGTATGTGTTTTCCAAATGCAACAATCTCTCTTTCATTTATATTAGGAATGAGGCTAGGAGAGGCATGTCCCTTCATGGGACATGTCTATTCATTATTATTTATAAGAAAGGACATGCCTCTTCCTATTAATCATAATTTAATCAATCTTATAATGTTTCATCAATCAATTATTAATTAAGAATAATATAATAATTTAATA
>MU223182.1:153372-168439 GCA_018584345.1 Thuja plicata | reverse complement strand
TTTTTGATATTCAATCTCTAAGTGCCTCAAATTTTGACATCAATTGACAGACAACTTGAAAATCAGGGAAAACACTTCCACTTTTTGCCCAAAAAGTGGACTCAACTTCTTGCTGGCACCCAAGTATGTTTGATTGGAAAATAATATTACTTTCAATCAATTTATTCAATTCCTTGATCATGAGAGGTTCCAGTTTGGGATTTATAGGTCTTTTCTTTTGTCTCACTGGTTTAGCCCCCGGTTCTAATTCTATTGTATGCTGGAAAATATTGGGATCAAATCCCTTCAAATTTGAATAATTCCATGCAATTATATCATGAAATTCATTGCATAAATTGATAAAGTTTTGACGTTCTTCAGGTGTACATACCTTGCCAAGTTTAATCACTTTATCTTGTGAAATATCAACCTCTTCATAATGTTCTTCCTTGATTTGTAAGCTAGATTTGTCCTTTTTGAACTCATCATTGGTACCAAACATAGACTCTAAGGTCAAGAGACCTTTAGGCATTTTATTTTTCCTTAGCTGAATAATCTGTTCTTCATACTCATCCTGCAATTTTTTCTGATTTGGCTACAAAAATTCAGCCTCTTCTCTCAAAAAATTCATAATGTGTTGATCAGATTCAAAAACCTGCCAACTATATGAATTATTAGGAATAGTAGGTCTAACAATAACCTTAACATAATTCATTTCCTTACTGTTACTTATTCCTATTGGAATATTGTATTGGGCTCCCACAGCTGCAAGCCTATCAGCATGCCTGTTCTGATTTCTAGGAATGGATTGTAAATTAAAGGCTTCAAAACCTTCAATCAAGTCCCATACAACATGTTTATAATTTTTTAACAAATCTTTCTTTGTCATATGAACATTTTTAACTTGATTCACTATTAATTCATAATCACCATATACTTGCAAACAACTAATTCCCTTTTTAATTGCCCACTTTAATCCATTAATGAGGGCTTCATACTCAGCCACATTGTTTGTGCAATTAAAGGTGAATCTAAAAGAAGCATAGTACCTTTGATTTTCTGGTGAAACCAGCATGCAGCCACCTCCAGCACCTATTTTGCTGCGAGATCCATCAAAAAACAATTTCCAGATAACACCAGTTTGCTGCTCTAAATCTGCACTTTTTTATGACAGCTGGTATAAAGTCAGTAGTTTCATGAATAACATAGTTACCCAAACTTGGTTCCTCAATTTGTGCATAAAAAATTGTTACATTTTCAGTAGCCCAAGTGTCTAATAATATATCAAGAATTTGTTCAGTAAGTGTTCGTGACTCACGAACAACATCAATCTCTTCTTGATCAAAAATCACTATTGCTGTCCCATTTTCAGAACTACTGACATATGGCTCAATACAAAATTTTCCAATAGGCTCAGAATGAATAGTTACTTTTGTACCATACCTAGTGTGAAATAACATGTGTGACCAATCTACAGATAGATATCCTCCAATTTTAGCAGTAAACTCTCGTGACAAACATATAGAAAAATTAGGAGGTAAGTCTATGATGAAAACATCCATAGGCACTGAAAAGCTAAGACATGCATGCATTGTCAAATCCAAATTTCTAATAACTCCAACTGTATCTACCACTGTACCATCAAGTTGAACTACTCCTTTTTCAATTGGTTCATATTTAAGGCATAGCTAATCTACAATTTTCTTAGGCATAATAGAGCTAGAAGTGCCTGAATCAATCATGCAATTATGCAATAAATTCTTTCTTATTATAATAGTGACATAAAAAGGTGGTGGCTTTATCAACTTGGGTGTTTGCTGGTTTAAAACCTCATTTCCAACCATTAACACTTTAGGAGTTTGTTGATTTAAAGCATCATCTGATAGTGTTAATGTTTGCAAATCTTCCCGCAACATATCTTTTTGACCTGGAAGCGCTAAAGCTTCCCAAACAGAAACAGGAACATGTGTCTTCTTTAAGTGATCAACTATACTAAAATTTTGACACTAACCTTTTGTTTCTATTTAGGAACAGCTAGCTCCTTTGCTGATTGTAATGGCTGTGAAGATGCATCCTGAGCCTGGTTTTGCTATTTTTTACCCTTTAATACTTGTTGTTGTGGTATAGAAGCAGGCTGTTGTACCTTGTCAACTTGTTCATTTGCAGTTTTAGTTTTGGACCTTGTACTTTCTGCTATAGGTTTACATATCTGATCAAAACTTGCTGCTAAGATAGTTTCATCAGTATTAAGATTCATCAAGGTAACATTAGGATTACCTTGTGATTGCATTTGATCATTCTGAGCCTCTCCTTGGACATTAGTCAATTGACCTTTTAAGACGTTCTGCCTCCTTGCCTCAAGCGCATGAGGACAATCAAGCCAGAAATGACTTGCATTATAAGTGTTACACCATTCCTCCTCTTATACATAGTTATTCTGAGGAACAACTATTAGTGCCTTAGAGGTACTAGGAGTTGCATAGTTATATGGTTGATTTGTCCTCTGATTGTAGTTCCTTTTCTGCCCTTGCACTTGGCGTGGCTGATTTTGATCAAAGGCCTGATTTGATTGCCTCTTATGTTGATAAGAAACTTGAGGGGATCTATTATACTGAACTTGCCGCCTCTTTAAATTTGTGATTTCATTGCCATAAGTCTGTAGGGTCCTCATCATACTTTCGCTTTTGTCCTTCAGCTCCATATTTTGTTCTTTTAGCTCTCTAAAAGGAGCTGTGGCAGCATGTTCTTCTACTGCAACCTGCATATTAAATGCTGGTAACGCTGGCATAGGAGGTACAACCACTATTGGTGGAACAATAGCTGGTACAACGGGCTGTATTTCTGCACAATAAGGCATTGGAGGCCTTGGGGGTAACTTTCCAGCCTGTATCAAACTGTTCTCAGCTCTGACAACAACATCATAAGCAGCAGGTAAAGTGTGCCCACCCATAGACTGTATCATAAGTGCAATATCAGGGTTAAATGCTTTTAAAAAGAAAAGAAATGCATAATCATTAGATGGCCTGACGGATCTTGGAATTCTGTCCCAAGTTTGTTGGAAGCAAAAGTTGAAATCTAAAATATGCTCATTAATATCTCTTTTAATAGTAGTTAATTGCTCAACCAAAGAGAAATTATCTAATCTATCCTCGAACTTGCTGATTAATACAGTGCCCAATTCATCCCATGTGCTAATAGAATTAACTAGTAGACTTCTAAACTAGATTAACGCTTTACCCTTAAGTGAAGCTGCTAACAATTTCAAAGCTACATCATCATGACTAACTTGACGTAATCCACATAAAGTAGCAATATCTTTAATATGCTCTATTTCTAAAATATGACTCTCACCATTGAAATATGTCAAACCTTTTAGTGTTGCTGGTGGAATATCACGATGAACAACAATTTGTAATGGGCTGCTAGCATCAAATACCACAAATGGTAGATTTCTAGCCATTTGTACTACTGGTGCTTGTTGCTGAACTGCTGGTGTAACGAAAGACTTAGTATGATGAATTACTTTCCTTTGGTAAGTCTTCAATCCTGGGGTAGCAGTACCATTAGTGGATGCTACGACAATGGATTGATCCTTTGTAGCCTTTTCAAAGATAGGTAATTCTGATCCAGAATTGTCAAAAGCACTTATTTCTTTAGGAAAATTGAAATCTTCTATAATTACCTTGTGTCCTTCAGAAATGATAGCTTGATCTTCAAATATAGGATTTTCAAATAATGAAAAACCAGGCCTCCTGAGAAAAGAGGATGATTCTTCTGCAATTTGAGATGCTCTACTTCTTCTAGCTGATCTGCTACCTCTTCTATTAGATGGAAGCTCCTGATAAATGAATCCTTCGCTATTTTCTCTTGTAGGTGTTCTTCTCATTAGGATAAACACTTAAATCTGCAATAAACCTTCAAAACACAGTGACCAGGTGCTGGAAAAAATGCCTTCTAAAAGGCTGGAATACTGCTGCTTACACCAAAAAAATAATAAAAACTTGTAAATCAGGCGATTGTGGAGCAGTTCGGGTCCCACCGGGCGTGCCAAAAACTGCTGTCAATCAGGATTGCACCTATAGTTGGATTCAAAATCTAGCCATCCTGTTGAAACATGGAAACATTCTCCTAGGTTGTTTAGAGAATGAATCTCCGGATACTAGGCCGGTTCCTATTGGATTTGAAATATCACCTAATACTAAATTCTGTATTTTTTGGAAAAGGGAAAAAGAGAACTTGAAAAAAGGAAGAAAAACTAATTAGGATAGGTGATACACCAAAGATGAACATAGATCTATCAGAAATTGCAAGACTATTCTTACCAAACAAACATTACTAAGTTCTGCAGATACTTTCACTTTTCAACATCTAGGATGGTTTACAATACCTGATTAGGGTTTGATACCACTAATAAAAGGAATATAACCAACAAACAGATAATTTTCTGCAAAAGGTTGATACTCTTAAACCAAGAATAGGAATTTGTAGTAATTCACTAATCTATGCTTAAAAATGGATAAACTCTTAAATGCATAAAAACTTGAAAAGGATAGATGCAATACTCAGAAAATAGGTATGAATAGTAAGTCCAACTTTATTATCTCTCAAATCTACATAACAGTTACAAATTACCAAGAAAATGGGCAAAGGAACAAATATGCTCACTAATACCTCAAAATCCAAAAATTCTGATCCCCTTACAATCAATAGAAAACTCAGATATATAGCCTTCAAAGATTATTCTGAAAACGAGAAGTCCCCCTTAAAGTGCCTCTAAAATAGATAGATCCCCTCAAATTCGGGTCTAACAGATGCCTATAATATAGCTTACAAAAAGCCCCTTCAAAACTTCAACTCAAACCCTGATTTTAAGGTATAATTGATGTAAAAACTAAGCCTTAAAGGCCAATCTCGAAAATGAAGTCATAATATTGGTAATTTATAATATATATTTTAAAAGATATTACCAATATATTTACAAAGAGTCTCTAAACAAGCAGCTATCCCTAATTTTAAGGCATGAGAAGTAAACAAGTAGTCTAGGCCTTAAATTTAGGTTTTTTAACAATTAAATACATCTTTATTATATTAAAGAATATATTTAAATGTTTCAAGTTATATTTTAATGTAAATCTAAAATACAAATTCACTTTATAAACCTAAAACATGCATCAAAACCTCTTACTTTCGAAAACCCCACCATGCATAACTTAACCTACATAAAACTTATCTCATGGTCAACATGACCTTCAAAATATTTACATCTTTGGTATAGGGCATGTGATTACTTGTCATGGCACAATATGGAGGCATTCACCGTAACTCTCTGTGGTTTTTCAGTGCATCGCGGACTCCAAACTTTTACAAACATTTGGAAAAGGGTTTTATCTTATCTCATCTGCATTTCACCTTAGGTATTTTTGCATCTTCTAGAGAACTGAGGGTTTGAGCCGCCATGAGATATCTATTTAAACCACTTCTTCTCTGCACAGTTATTCTTTTCTGAGAATGTTTCTAAGGGAAAATTGGAGTTTGAGTCCACAGTTCAGTTTTGTAAACTAAAATCTGATTGTCTATGGAAGTTTTGGTTAATTAATTCAATGGATATCTGAGGAACTCGTGGGTTTTTCCTTTGTTTCAAGCTGCTGCTTACTTTGAAGCTTCAATCAGCACATGCTGCCAATAGTATACTGTAACTCATTCCTTTACTTAGCAACACTCCTTTCAGAAGACAAACTTGTAAGAATGGAGTCATATTATGTCAAGAACTCAGGATTTATAAAGATCTGAAGTTGTCTTCACATGTCATTAAGATGACGCTGCATGTTTATTTATCAACTCGGCTCTACCACCACTCGGCTCTACCACCACTCGGCTAAATTGGCTTTCATCTTGGAGTTTTCTGTGTATGAGGTGTAGCTGCAAGTTTGAAGTCAGCTCTTCTCTAGGTCATTTCCACCATGGCTTTACATTTTTATAGATAAGTCATTCTTTCTTCTTATATGTTTTTCTCTGCTGGAACTTGTTGTAGTAGTTGATTTCGCTGATGATCTAAATCTGGGTATCCGTTATTTTCTTGCAAATAAATTTGGGTTTTTCTTTTATGTTTTGCTGACTCCACTGTATCTTTCATTCTAACTGAGAGAAGAATTTGGGCTTTATTCTACTTCAATCTGCATGCATATTATGATTACATCTACTGGATATCTGTAGTCAGCTCCTCTATTATACAGTCTTCATAAATCATTTCACTTTGTTGCTGAATCTGAGTGCTAAAGCTAATAAACAAAATTTACTGCTTTATATCTTTGCATGTTTATTCCTTTTTGAGAATGTTTCTATTGCTATCGAGTTGTAAAACCTCAGAAATATATGATACTTGTATCCATGTAATGCATGACTATATACAGGCTGACTATTTTTTCTACTGTTTAGGCTGAGTCTTTAACTTGACGTTCATTGTGAATTCACTGTTTGTCTTCATATCTGTTATATTCAATAGAACTCACCACATTCTCAGCTTGATTTCATTATTATTGGACATTTGGCACTACTGGTAATGAAGGTGAATTTATTGTTGAACTTGGGCTGCCCTCTTTTTTTTTTAAATTCCTGTAGCTTTACCTCTTGAACCATTTACATACAACTTGAAATACTGTTGTAACTCAAACTTGCCTTCTCTTCATGATTTCTATTTAAACTACTGTCATAAGTTGTCTGTTGTGACTTGAAAGTCAAGCTTTACTAATACTGATGCATAACTGTCATTTCACTTGTTATTCTGTTATATATCAAATTTTTTGATACTGTAAGATTTGTAGCACAAATTTCACTTCCAGTAATGCAATCTTCTTATGAGTTTCGAGCACGGGCTCGTGACACTCATAAACAGATTTTTTTTGCTTTTAAGCTGATTTTGTTATAATTGTATTTTCTGCAATAAAATTTAATCTTCAATCTGCACATGAAGCAAACAGTGTTAGTATAAAAAATGGTTGCCTTTAAATTCTCTCCTTCTGTACCTTGGATGTTACTTCTTTGTTTTATACAGAGACAATGTTGTCTGTATTTGAATTTGAAATATTTTTTCTGTCTTCTTTATTTGCATTCTATATCTGCTAAATAACAAGTTGCATTTACTGAACTTTCAATTTGCTTCCTAAACATGGAAGCAAGACAATACTATTTTTTCCCTAATCCCCTGATTTATTTTATGCAACTTTTACATCCAAACTGCATTGTCATTTTATCCTGTACAATCATACACTCTGCAGTTGATGACTTGCATGGGTTCGCACAAATTCAATGCTTGAAACAATAATATTCTGTTCAGTTCATATGCAAATTTGTCCCCAAAATCTATGTACTCCAATTTTTCTTTAGCTTTTCCATATTAGATCTTGGGAATTCTGGTTTACCTCACTGTTTGTTTTCCTTCTTGAATCATCTTATTGTTTCAGTCATAACATTTATATGGTATCCTAGGCATGCTTTGTTATATTAAGAGGATATAGTGTTACTTCTTTATTTGCTTCCATTTCCTTTATTTTAGAACACTTTGCATCATTTCATTTTATAAGTATCTTTTAGACCAGCATTGTTATCCTTCTATTTTATCCCATTTTCCTTCATGCACAACATATTTTTGCATTTGCGGACCTCTCACTTGCATGCAATCATCTCTGAGTCCCTATGTTAGATTGATAGATTCAATCAGTGAATCCATGTTTGTATATAAATGTTATGTGGGATAACATTTATGTATGAATGTGGATTTGCTAATCGGACTTAGTGACCTAACATAGGGATTTCTCTGAACTCCTTCATTAATAATCTCTTTCTAATGCAGGATAACAACTACATGTAGTAAAAGGTTTCATAAAACTATGTCCCTTTGATACTTAGTTTAGTTATTGCAGATGTGTACCTTGTTATTGCATTTGATGTTTGCTTAGTAAATACGCAATTCTGAAAGTGTTGATTGCAACATACTATTCTTAGGGATCTTTGCATTGTTTAGATCCATTCTTGGATCTAACTACTCTTTCATCTTCATGATGCAGGATAAAAACTATAAGGAGATTTAAGGATGAAGACAAAGAAGAAGATATGAAGATATAGATGTCAGATTATCAACATGCTTTAAAGACCTCTCCAAGGAAATGCCTTGATCCCTGATTTCTCCAATGCTCTGTTGTTACTTTCAGCATCGTGTATTTTCTCAGTATTTTCTTACTGAAATATGTAACCTCTAAAAGAATACTTGCTGATTGCATTCATTTAAAATGTTCAATGTAAAGATCAATTTTCTGAATTTGCAAGTTTAAAATCAGATGAACCCTTTGAGAACAACATAAGTGTTTAATTATGAATGCAATAACAAGATACTTGTCTCCAATATCTGAACAAGGTTTGAAATGGATGTACCTTTAAGTCCTTTCTTCTGTTTGTAGTTGCTAAATTGCATGTGTACCTTCTCTAATTTTTCCCTTTTTTCAAGCAAATTTTTTACTTAGGACAACAATCCATAACAATGTAAGATAATAATCCACTTGTAATTTGGAGTGCAACAAAAAAAATGATAACAGTGCCAAAATATTTCTTCTTTTGCTAAGATATTTTCCTGATTGTCTAAAAGCTCTTTTTCTTTAATATAACTATCATTTTTCATGCCATTCTTGATTATTTCTTCTTTCATCTTATTTAATTCTTCTTCATTATCTAATTTTTCTTTAAATACATTGTTAAAATAGTTTTTATTCCACTACAGAATGTTCACTTTGAGTAGTTTTACTTTAGAAACAAAACAATACATTTTAGACCCTTCAAAAGTACTTTCTAGCCACCATTTCTTGATATTGGTCTTGAAGTCGTCATCCAAAAACCACATCTTCTCACATTTAAATGGATTCCTAGTAGGCTTTTGAGCTTCTTCAAATTCTATTATGACTGGGAAGTGATCTGAACCAACATGTGGAAGGATTGTAGAATGAGTAGCTGAATTGATAATACTTAGGTCTACTAGATGAAAAAATCCTTATCTTCTATTGTTCCAGGTATTTTCCCATTGTTTGCTGGGATATCTAATAGGTTGTTCCTTTCAAACCATTCTCTAAAGTCTGATATAACTTGCATTATAGTCTGTGAAACACCAAAATTTTCATCTAGGTTAAGTATTGCATTGAAGTCCCCTCTAATACAAAAGTTATCCATGTGGTTGGTTTCCATGTATGTGCTAATTTCATTCCATATATCTTTCTTTTCTGATGTTTGTGTTGGTCCATATACATTAATGAGGGTTATCTAGAGATTACTTCTGAAGCTTTGTATTTTTCCCACCAGCCAATTTTTGTTGGAGGATGTTTTGACAAAGTATATTTTCTTCGGATTTCATATGATACCTATGCCTCCTGATGCTTCAGTAGATTCTACTAATTTTGATTTCCAGTACCCTAGTTTCTTGCTTAGTTTATCTCCATATTCTTTATTCAATTTAGTTTCTTGAATTAAAATTAATTCAGATTCAAAGAGGGTTAGATTGCAATTTAATATGCACTTCTTGCTAGGGGTGTTTAGTTCCCTAGAATTCCATGTTTTTATCCTCATAGGTCTATGGGAAGGAACTTCCCCTTCCCTACATTCAGAATATCTCTTATCTTCTTCTAGTTCTCAGCCTTTCCTGTGGCAGATCTCAACTCTACCGGGACTTTCTTCCTCATTTCTTTTTTTTCTTACCACATTTCGGTGCCTCTATACCATATCAGTTGACCGAAATGCCCAATTTGTCAATATTTTTGTTAGCATTATTAATGCTTGTCGATATTGTTTTATCCTCTTTTGTTTCTTCATCTTATTTTAGTTATTGTAGTATATGATCCCCTATGTCTATTTCTTCATTCTCTATTTCCATTTCTTGTTTTTCTTGTTCATCTCTTGTCTTTGCTTTTGCTACCTCTCTTTTTTGTTCTAAAACATATAATACCCCAAACTCCTCCCATGATTGACATTCCTCTGATTCTTCCCTCTATTTCTTGTTCTTTCTTGACTATTTTCTGTGTTTGTTGGACTTGCTGAGTTAAGCTTGCTCATAAAGGATTCTAGCTCTATTGGTAAAATTTTCCCTTTACAGTTTTCCATTTTTCCATTGAAATTATACAAGGCTCCATCAATTTCCTCAAATGGATCCTTGTCATTTGAGAGGGTTTGCCAAAACTTATGAGATATCCATTTTCCTCATTTTGTTCTTTTCCTGATAGTAATATTTACCCATTGTTTTGATGAAGCTGGAGGGATTGTGGTGGTATGAGATTGTGGTTCTATCAGCTTTATATATTGTGCCTCTTCCTTTTCTATTTGTCTCTTTTTTACAGTTGATGTTTCTGGCTATATTTTCCCTTGGTCTAATAATATTTCATTAGTATGTGTTTCTTGGATAATACTTTCTACCCTTTCTCTGTCTGTGCTTTCTTGATTCCTTAATCCTACTGCTTCATTTATTTCTCATGTTTCTGGTAATTCTCTAATCATCTATCTATCATTGTTTGGATATGATCCTCCCAAGGTTGCTATTCTAGAAAATTCCTTCCTATTGGTGGTTGGAGACCTCCATAATGAGAAACACTCCACTATGGTTTGTTGAGATTCCTTATTTTCTGTATAAAAATCTTATTTTTTGTATACTTCCATAGAGTTATCTCCCAGATTTTTGTTAGGAATTTGATTTATATTTTGTAATGATTTTGAAGATTTTTTTTTCCCTAAAAACTGGTGACTCTGCTATTCCTGCCTCTTCTCTAGAATTTCCTCTTTTCTTTCCATTTTTCTACTCCATTTGGATCTCTACTTGTTGTAGGATTTTAGGAATGCCTTGATGATCCTTGTGATTTTGTGCCCCTAGTGTTAATTGATCATCTATATCAGTTTGTGTTAGAAGAAGTTCATGGAGTAGCCTGTTATGATTATGCAAATTGATGGAATATCTTCAAAGAAGGAGATGTCCTTCTGACATTTCCAGCACTGTTGCATTTTGATGATTTTTTGTTGAAGATCATTATTGTTGTATATATCATATTTCACTTCTTCCCTTTTCTTAGTTATACCTAGTACTTTTTCTCTGTTCTCCTTAGGATTTAAGGCCTTATCATCTCTTTCTATATCTCTTATTTCTCCTTTTTCTAGTATTTCCTCTATACTTTCCTTCTCTCCTTCCATATTGTTAACCGAGCTTGGAAAATGTTCCATCTCTAATATTACCATAGATTTTACTAAATGAGTATTCCTTTCTACCGGTTGAATCATCTCAAGAAAGGCTTTGAGGTTTGAAGTTTTATTGATGTAATTTAAGGTTCTTTCAGAGTCCAATTTGATGATTTCCTTGATTTTCCCTTCATATATAGAGAAGGATAGGTTGTAAAAGGATCTGTTTGTTATAAAAAAATGTTTTGGTTACATTTTGACCTATTTCTAGGTTTAGCAGAAATTTAACATCATTTTTTGAGTTATCAATACCAATGAGATGACCTAAACCTTCCCAATACTTTTTAATATTTGAATATGGTTGAGTTTAGGTGGGATGGTTTTACAGATAATCCAAGTTGGTAAGTGATATTCTTTAACGATTTGTTCATTATACTTACCTGCAGACCACAATAGCCCCAAAGCCATTTAACTAGATCGGGGACTTTTGCTTCCGGTCCATTCCAGTATGCATACAGTCCTAAATCATTGCAATCCATCCATCTTGTTTCACTGAATATATTGTTGCGATTTGGACATTTTTTGACTTAGGGCTTTGGTGAATCTGAATATTTTTGATAGGCCTATTCTGGAATTGAGGATCCCATTTATTTTTAATATTCAATGAGAAGGCCTATTTTTTATACAGTGGAATGTGGACAATCTTTTTGTTGAGTGGAGGGTTTGGTCCAGATAGGTGATGAGTGATAAGAATGTTAGAATTTTTAGGATTTGGTCTCGATCTGCCAGTACAAATATTGTTGGCTTCTAAGAGGTTTTTGGGACGGGGAAAGCTCAGGTTTTGTACCTTAGCGGATGCCCCAAAGTTAACTAAGGTAGTAAGAGACTGAGGGGATACCTTTTATTTTCCTGAGAAAGTTTGGGTATCTATTTAAGTGGAAGATTGAATCTGGACCTGATATCCTTTTTTTTCTATTTTCTTTGCTGATCAAACATACTTTGTTTTGGAGAAATGGTATTCTTGTTTCTTTATGCGCTCTTTGGTCTGGTCTAATCTTCGTGAATTTGTTCCAGTCTCAGTTTTTGGGGTAGATCATCCTTGGTATAGTGCCTTGATCTCATGATTTGAAAAGACAAAAGATTTTTTGCGAGGTTTTTTATGGCAAACGAGTTTCCATCCTTCATTTGATCCTCCCATCACCGGATAGAACCGATTGTTGTTGAGGAGTAGACATTTTGTAGATCCTATGGTTAAACCATTTTCCTAATTGGATTTAATGGGATTTCCATGTGCCCTTAAATTTTCTTTCCCTCTGATTTCATGGAGTTTGGCTAGGGCTTCAAAACTGTTGGATCATTGGATTTATCAATCTAGAAATTGTTTTCCCTTTGGAGGGATTCTGAAAGTGCTCACTTTTGAAAATGGAGGAAACCATTTTGGGTTTGCAAGATATTTTTTATGGAGGGATGATCTTAGACAGGAAGTCACACGCAGAAAAGACTGTGCAGTTGTTCAAACTGCGTTTGCTATGCTCGCTATTTTCACCTATTCAAATTTGCCAATTATTTAATCTTGGTCCTAAGGAAAAATATTTATTTATTTATCCCTCTTATCCTAATGTCATCCCTTTGGTAAATAAATAAATATTTTTATTTACCCCCTTTCCCCTTTTCTCACAATTAAATAAATAAATTTATTTAATTATCTAATTTTTCAAATATGAGGGAATTAATAAATTTTAATTATTAAATTACACTCTATTTTCTAACTCAACTTGTCACTTTTTCATGCTAATTTCTCTCCACTTCTAACTCTTCTACCTTACACTTTCCTCTCCACTTCTAACTCCCACTTACTAATTTCCTTTTCCACTTAACTCTTCCTCCTTCCATTTTCTCCTCCACTTAACTTATTCATCACTCTTCCTTTCCTTCACTTGAAAATGATATTTGTTATTGAAAATAAATATTTCTAATATTTATTTTCACTTAACTTTATCACATTTTTATTTTGTCCTGCACTTGCAAATGAAATTTGTTTTTTATTATGTGAAAATAGGTTTTAGGGACCCAAAACCCTTTTACAAAGGAATAGGACAGAAAAAACTATACAAAATTTTTAAGAAGCGCGGCGGCTTCAAGCTCCAAGTATGTCATCTTATCAGCAACAACCCTGAGATCTTCAATCTCCTTATTGGCCTTGAATTCCTCTTTCTTCTTGTCACTAGCATGAGTCCTCCTTCCAAACCAGCATTCTCTTTAGGGATGGTATCCTTAGCCTCCTCCACATGGACAATGGCCTTCTCCAGTTTGATGTATTCCAACTACCCCACCAGAATCTTTAAATGCTCAGTAGAGGCCTTACAGATCTTATAAATTTATTCCCCAATTTTCTTCAGGGTCACATCAATGTCATTAATCCTAGCTTCCATATCATCAAATTTCTTGTCAAACTCCACTTCCATAGCCTCAGCATAACCCATAACTCTAGTAAGGTCCTTCACATTATCAGATAAAGTGTTGTCCTTTCCTACACCCAGCACTTCTAGGGAATCCAATTTATTGTACTGAGCATTTTGTTTGATTTTGATCCCCTTCACCTCCTGAGAGACCCATTTTAAGATTTTTAAAAACCCAAGACACCATTTTTAGCCATATAAAGGATATTATCTTTGTTGTGAACATCTAGGGTGCTGAAAATGGAACCTTCCCCAGAGGGCTCATTCTCCAAGTTGACAGCTTCCTTACCACCACATGTAGTATCATCGTCTATGATCACATTATTCTAGTGAAGATCACCCTAGGTAGACCCTCCAGCCCTGGGAGAGTCAGGAGAAGGGGAGGGAGCAGGATTTAAATGCTTATCTTTTCTCATGGTGCTAGAGGGAGAAATCTTAGTTTTCTTTTTTGGAGGGGAAGCCGCAAGCTCCACCTTAGCCTTAGTTTTTGAACCCCCATCATCTTAAGCCTCATCCTCCTTCCAAACACTCTTAGAGTCATCAATAATATTTTTCTTCTTCCTAGACCCCGTGCTAAGGGTCTTTTTGTTCTTCTTAACAACCAAGGAGGAGGAAGGAGTCTTGGTTTTCCCTTTCTGCTTAAAAAATCTCTTAACTGGGGTATACAAATCCTCCCCAGCCTCCGTTTCAAAACCCTCTTCCTCATCATCCATTTCACCAAAATTCTCATTGGAGTCCACATTTTCAATAATAGGATGCTCAACAGTATGAATTTTGAAATACTTGTAAATTGACACCATAAGACCCTCATGGAGGGTCAGGTTTCTGCTAGGGTTATCCATAGCACCAACAATACTGGTACTTAAGGAACTATACAAGTAAAAAGGTAGAGATACCTTTTCCCCGTAGTAGAAGTGGTTGAGGAAACTGAAATAGTAACCATAGACGCACATAAAGCACCCATCCAAGGTGAATTAGTGCATGATCACAGACACAACCCTCTGCCAAATTGTCTTGATGACAATCGGGGAGAAGTAGTTATGATGAAGGGTGCTCCCCTTAATGCCACAAACACATAACAGAAACAGAGAAGCAACAACAATTTGCAAGAACAGAAAATGGGCTTCTTATTATCTCCACAGATGTGGAATTACAAACTTTCAGAATTACAATATGCAAAGCGACATGGGCATTCCCCTTACAATATTCTGTAGGACAAAGCCTCGAATTATTACCTAGATCTACCCAGAACTGTCCCGAACTGCCCAAGACAACACTACGGGCCTTCTTTATATAGGCAATTTCTACCGCCCGAGAAGGTTCCAGAAATTTAGCCCTTAGGGCCGACCAGACTTAGAATTATTTTATTTTTCAATTTATTACATCAAAGTCGGCTCAAAATAACTTTTGAAACCCGAACAAAATTTTTGAAG
>MU223182.1:132784-144090 GCA_018584345.1 Thuja plicata | reverse complement strand
TTTGAAGTACATTTATGATTACATTACATTCATCTCCTCTTGGGAGGTAACAATAATTTTACATCATGAAAGATAAAGTCTTCATTCTTCAAAATTGGAACATTAAGAAAGCATGAGTCCTCAAGCACTGCATCCGCAAAAGATACCTCGATAAAAATATTTACCACCAAACCATGTGGATACCAAAAGGCCCACTCCCCCATGCTAGGAGATAAACACCAAGGTCCACAGAGAAGGGATAGCTAGGCCATACCTTGGGTTGGGTAACCTTTCCCAAAAAGCAAATGAAAGAAGACCAAAGTATAAAATCCTTTCCCAAAGGTTCTAAGGCTCTGTAGAAACTCTAAGAAACAACCTAAGTGAGTGTCATCTCATAGCCCTCACCCCTTGGGTTGTCCTGGTACTAGCAACTTTGGGCCCCGGTCCCCAAGTAGGCACATGCAGAATCGAATGCCTTTCGCATAGATAAGCGCCATTCGATCATACCTATGCATAGGTACCTTCCCCCACTCCCATCCATAGAATTTACTAGCGCTAATGGCATGGGCGAGGAATACATTAATATTTTTAGTGTTTGAACCCATTCCCATAAGTTTAATTAAATTTTCACTTGTTAAATAACTCTTCAGTCGGTTATCCTGGTTCTAGCCACTTAGGGCCCCAGCCCCGCACTGAGAGCCACTCACTTAGTGTTCTTAGGTTTTCTACCCTTAACCCAAAAATCACAAATAAATCATACATGTAGTAAAAACACATCATAAACACATTTGAGAACTGCATCAAAGAATAGAAAATAATAAGGTAGTTTAGGGATGTTTAGGAAAATTAGGAACGTTTAGGGAGGCCGAGAATGGTCCTGATCCTCCTAGACAATCCTAAAGCCTAATCCTGCTTCCTACACACATCCTAACCCTATTAAAGTATCTAAATGCACCATATAACCTCCATCAAACATGTGAGGAACATATTTAAAGTTACACCAAATTTCACATGCCAAAACACAATGTTGTGCTTGAAATTTAACTAAGTCTGATTTAAAAAAAAAACTAAAATCTAGAAGTTGCATCTTAAATCCTAGGAAGCTGAAACCTATTCCAACCATCCTAAAAGGTACCTAATTTATTTATACAAGCATAACTTAAAGTATAAGAAATTAAAGTATCTGCCTAACCCTAACACGCGCGCATTCTTTTATAACAGAGAATTACATTCATGTTACACTTCTATAATCATATGGCATAATACAATAAAAGAGTAACGACTAACAGAATAGCAATGTTTTTTTCCTATACATGGCTGACAGACTACAATGATATAGCAACGACTGGCAGGCTAAAATGATAAAGCAACAGTTGACAGAATTACAATGATATAGGAACGACTGACAACATTACAAATGACAGATTACAAATTATAGATTAGAAATGAAGGATTACAAACCCTAAACCAAACACAAGAGATCAAAATATGATTATAAAGGTACATGAAATGAAAATGCTATGGATTCTCCAGACTCTTACAAACTCAAGTAGTATTCATATATGATCATATTCTCTTTCCCAACAATAAATACACAATGATATATGAAACATAAATGTTCTGAAGCCTATATAAGAAACAAGCATACAGAGAAACATCCAATGATCATTTCATAATACAAAGGAGAGTTAACTCTCAGGATGAATTCCAACCTAGAGTCCTGCATGGATTCGGTTGATGAAGAAGAATCCAATCCTCTCAGGATTTTCTAGCACTCCTTCAATCCTTCTGGATGCAATCTCCAGGCTCTACCCGTAACCAGCAAATGCCAAACTCAGAGAATATTGAATTCTCTCCTCACAAATATAATTTTCCTACAAGCATAATACTAATCTTGTTATCCTTTCTTTCCGAATCAACTCCTATCCAACACCCTTTCACACAAAAAATATTTCCTATAAAAAGAATGGAGGAGGTGGTTGCATGGGTAATCCAACCAATGCAACCATCCCAACTATCCATCAGTTAATACTTAGGTTTAAAAAATGTTACTAAAGTCTTTCTAGGAAGAGTTATAACTATATTTACCTATTACCATAATCTAATTTATGTTTCCTTTATTTAAGGAAGGTAATAGTAGTCATTATTTCCAACACATTTACCATACCAATAACTTATTTAGTTGTTATTATATAATGCAATAATTACTTACTCACCAACAATTATATAAATATATGTATGCATATGCATATGTGTGCACCCATATGCCTATGTGTACCTATATTATTATTATTATAAATATTATTGCAAACATAATATTATTATTATAAAACATATTATTTATTCATACACTAATCCATATTCTTTACAAAATACAATAGTGATATATATAAGGTGAAATATACCACTATTATTAAAACATTTATTATTATTATTTCCATAGGCATTTTATTATTATGAATATTATAAAGTAATATCATAGAATTATTTATTATTATTGATATTAAAATCACATGATTTAATCACATACTAACTCGTTCCTAACAAGATATGCTAGTACATAAGTATTTTCTAATAAAGATAAATTACTAAATCATACAATAATTCACATCAATAATCTACTAACAAAATTGAACATACCATGAAGACAATTAGAGCTACCATACTCAAAACCTCATCCTCAAAGAATACAAAAGACAATAAACCAACTACAAGATCCACAAAACCAACAAATTGAGAGGACATAGAAATACATCATCCACACAAGGGACTGAATCAGGAACTCCCCACCTAAAGGTAAAAGGATCAGAGGCAAAGTTCCTTCCTATGGAACCTGGTGACATCTCCGTAACAACAAAAATGATTGAGGATTTTGAGGGATCACTCAGACATGTGAAGCCAGGTGGAGATGATACCCGATACCTACACTCCTACATCACCAAGAAGAGATACATGGATACATATGCATATACATACAAATTAGATATATGCAAGCAGATGACCAGGATTGGTACATTGTGTGGACCTCACTAAGTGAGTAACTATGAATTCATCCCGAGTCATGAAAACACATCAGACACATATTCATGAAACATAAAACATCATGATTATGTTAAGATTCAAATCCTTGGGTTAGATCCATAAAACATATAAAAATAGATAATTTACTAATCTCATAAATATATAAATGATAACCATAAATGAGCATATAAATCATCTGATAAACATATCATCATCCACAAAACATAAATGTAAATGTATAGTTCTAACCATCATAAGAGAATGTCCAAATCAAAAAGTCCAAGTATCACCATACGAGAGGGTATTACATCCTCCCCCCTAGAGTTAGGCTTACTCCTGGAAGCCTACAAATAGATATGGATAAGCATCTCTAAGTCTAGCAACATCCTCCCATGTAGCAGAGGAATCATCATTGGGGTCCCATTGGACCCTTGCCTGATCTATGGTGCGACCCCTAAGGGTTAGTGTCCACTACTGCAAAATACGTACCAACTCTAAAGCTAGCTCCCCATCCGCTACTTGTAACGCATTCCAATCCAAAACATGAGTCACATCAGGAATATATTTTCTAAGAATTGAAACATGAAATACATAGTGAATATGAGCAAGGATGGGTGGCAAGGCAAGCTGATAAGCTACTGGTCCTATCCTCTCTAGGAATTCAAAAGGGCCAAAAAATTAGGGTGCCAACTTGGAGCCTTTTTCGTAACGGATTGGACTCTTTTGTGGACGCACCCAAAAAAAGATTCTATCACCAAGAGAAAAGTGTACATCAGTCCTATTAGCATTTCCATACTTCTTCTGTCTATGCTGGGCTGTCAAAATATGCTCTTTGATATGCTTGACCTGCTGCTCCATATCCTGCAACATCTCAGGGCTTAGAAGTACCCTGTCCTCCAATTGGTCTGAACTTAAGGGAGTGCGGCATGGATAGCCATATAAAGCCTGAAAAGGGGACATACCTATGGAACTGTGATAACCATTATTATAAGAAAACTCCACCAAATATACACATTCTTCCCAATGGGTCTGCATGTCCATAACATACATTCTGAGCATATCCTCAAGAACCTGATTGACTCGCTCTATCTGCCCATCTATCTCAGGGTGATAGGTTGAACTGAAGTTGAGCTGAGTCCCTAAAGTGTGTTGAAGTGAAGTCCAAAGAGCTAATGTGAATACTGGATCATGATCAGATATGATTTTCCTGGGAATGCTATGGAGTCTCATAATGTCCTTCATGAATACTCTGGCTACAGAAGCTGCTGAGTAGGAGGACTGCATGGGAGAAAAATGGGCTACCTTAGTGAGTCTATCAACTATTACCATGATAGTGTCATGTCTCCTAGGAGTAATTGGAAGTACCACAATAAAATCCATGGAAATAATGTCCCATTTCCATTCTGGCACTAGGTGAGGTTGCAAAAGGCCAGCGGGATGTTGATGCTCCGCTTTCACTCTCTGACATTCCAAACATCTAGCCACATAGTCTGCAATATCTCTCTTCATTCCTGATCAATAGTACAACTGGCATAGGTCAGCATACATTTTCTTCACCCCAAGATGTGCTGAATAAGGAGCCTTGTGGCTTTCTAAATGGATAAGCACACAAAGATCTCCTGCCATGGGCACATAGATTCTATTTTGCTCTCGCAACAACCCAAGGGTATCTAAGGAATATCCTGAGAAGCGACCTTCCAAGGGTCTTCCTGACTCTATTTCTATCTTAACCTCCTGAAACCAAGAGTTGGAAGTGAGAGCCTCCCTGATTCTCTTCTCTAAATCTATGCTAAGGGATAGTGTTGATAGAACATGTCTACGCCTGCTCAAAGCATCTGCCACCACATTCATCTTGCCTTGGATGTACTTAACCTTGAACTCATATTCACATAATAATTCCATCCACTTGTGTTGCCTAGCATTGAGATTAGGTTGAGAGAAGATGTACTGAAGGCTTTAATGATTTGTTTGGAGTTCAAACTTGTGACCCAACAAAAAATGTCTCCACTCTACCAAGGCGTGAACTACTACTGCAAGTTCTAGATTGTGGGTGGGGTAGTTGAGCTCATGATCTTTAAGCTTCCTAGACTCATAAGCCACAAATTGTCCTTCTTGCATAAGAACTGCCCCAATCCCTTATAGTGATGCATCTATGCAAAATATGAAGTTTCCTAATGGTTCGAGAACCACCAAGATTGGAGCACTAGTTAAACTTTCCTTTAAACATTGGAAAGCGGCGTCACATTTTTCTGACAAAACAAACTTCTTTCCTTTCCTTTGCAAGGAAGTAATGGGATGAGCTATCTAAGAGAACTCTTTGAAAAATCATCTATAATACCCAGCTAGTCCCATAAAGCTGCAAACTTTAGGGATGTTAGTCAGAGTTGGCCACTCTACTATGGCTTGAATTTTGGCTGGATCAACAGCGATGCCATTTCCTGAAATTACTTGTCCAAGATACTTAACCTCTGTCTGAAAGAATTCACACTTTTCTACATTGAAATAAAGTTGATTTTCTCTAAGGCACTGTAATACTTGGTGAAGATGAACCTCATGTTCTTCAAGAGTTTTGGAGAACACTAAGATATCATCCAAGAAAACTATCACAAATTTATCCAAGTAAGTTCTGAAAACCCCATTCATTAAGCTCATGAATACATAAGCAGCGTTCATTAACCCAAATGGTACTACGGTGAACTCATAGTGACCATACATGGTGCAGAAGGCTGTTCGATGAATATCGGCTTCCTGAATTCTAAGTTGATGGTATCCTGACTTGAGATCAATTTTTGAAAATATTTTTTCCTCTTTCATTTGATCAAATAGATCTTCAATGCGAGGTAAGGGATACCGATTCTTGATTGTGACTTTGTTGAGTTGACCATAGTCGATGCACAATTGAAGAGAGCCATCTTTCTTCTTCACAAATATTATTGGTGCACCCCATGGTGACACACTGGGTCTGATAAATCCTTTTTCCAAGAGCCCTTCTAACTGAAGCTTGAGTTCCCCAAGGTCTTATGTGGTCATATGGTACGAAGCTTTGGAGATTGGTTCTGCTCCTGGAACCAACACAATTTGGATGTCAATGTCCCTCTTGGGAGGCATTCCTAGAATTTCCTTGGGAAAAACATCCAAGTACTCCTATAATAGGGGATGATCTAATGATACATCCCTACTTTCCCCTTGGTCCAATTCCTCTACTGAGACTGCAAATAATTGGAATCCTTTGCGCATGCACTTCTTGAGCTACATCACAAAAATCATGCGGAGAGAGATGGGTCATTGCACCCCAACAATATTTTTAGATTCTCCTAAGTCATTTGAACACTGAATGCTTTTGTTTCTACAATCCAAAGTGGCTTTGTGAGCTTCCAACCAATCCATACCCAAAACTACTGCATACAAACCTAGAGGAAATACTCAGAGATCTACTAAGGTGGAAAAAGGTCCAAGCACTAACTTGCAACCCTGGACACAAGAGTCAGAGGTTATTCTTGCCCCGGAGGCTAGCTCAACCTGCCACCTATCTTCCTGCCTTACTGCCTTCAGCCCACATTGCTCTACTAAAGATGGTGAAATAAAAGAATCTGTTGCTTCTAAATCAAATAGTATGGTGGTAGAGATACCCCTTAACAAACCTGGGGTTTCGATGACTAATCCCTGATGATTGGCTTGTCTGTGGTCTAAGGTGGCAAATAATCAGTGAGCTCTACCTGCATTACGTACTATTGGTTCTGAAGTGACTTGTTTATAGCTGGCTACTGGGGGAGATTTATGAGGGCAATTAACTGCAATGTGACCATGTTGGCCACAAGAGTAACATCTGGTGTTCTTAACAAAATTCCTTCTTGTGGAAGGTGCACTGGACTGCTAATAGCTACCCCAACTAGAGTTTTGAGGCATACTCTGAGCTGGCTGAGGGTTCTGGTATCGCTTTTCACACTGCCAGTTATGAGAATTGTTAGATTGAGAACCCCCATTTTTATTGTTGTTGCCATTGTAATTACTCTTGTTGTTGCTGTGAAATTTTCTTTTCTGGTGGTTCGGACTTCCTTTGGGATGATAGTTTTTAGGTCCAGGTGCTCCTTGAGATGGATTCCCTTTGAAACCTGACCCGGCCTGAAAGGAATTACCCCCTTGGCCACCTATCCGACCTCCTAACCCCAAGGCTACATTTTGTTCCTCAAGACGAGCCTTGATGATCACATCATTAACTTTCTGGGGTTTGAACATTCGTACGCTACTAGAAAAGTGACCGTTGAGTCCTCTAAGGAAGTGTTGAGTCAGCATGGGTTCATCATCCTTATATCCTAAGTGTGGCTTGAATTCCAATAACTTCCTCTCATAGTCATCAACTGACATAGTTAGCTCCCTTAGGTTGTGAAACTCTTCGGCTCTTTCCTGTCTCCAATGGTCAGAAAGAAATTTGGCTCAAAATAGTTGTAAGAATAGTTCCCATGCAAGAGTGGTAATATCTATGTGAAGTTTCTCTCTCTCTGATTCCCACCAAGTGGATGTAGAGTCTCTAAGGTGAATGACTGCAAACCAGGCTTTGGTGTTGCTGTTGTAAGGATGCATGGAGAAAAGCCTTTCCAAGTCTAGCAACCAAGTTTCAGTGGTAGATCCACCTTGAGTTCCCCTAAAGGGGTTAGTCTTAGTCGTAAGGAGGACTCACATTTGAGAAGCACACAAAACATCTTCTTCCATTGCTTGATCTCTCCTCCTAGGACTCCTTTCCCTTTCCTCATGGTGAATGTTAGTCTCCCCATGGTGACCTCTATCCTTCTCTGCATCTAACCTCTAAATAATCTGTTGTAGGAGTTCTTGTACTTGAGCCCCCTGAAAACCTCCTAATTGATTATCAGATTGATCCCCCCTACCCTCATATTTTTCTTCTTCATGAGAACTCTCTTGTTGAGATCTAGGAGGGATATTTCGGGCACCTCCCCTTCTATTGCAGGTTATACGAGGCATCATGCTATGAGTAAGAAGAAGGATAAGTTTAAGGATCCTAGTCTAATTCTATGTTTAAGTGTTTCCTTAAATGAATAAAAAAATTTAAGAAGCATGGGCTAAATTCCCAGGGCCCCAGTGTAGCAACTTAGTGCTCTGATAACAAAGATGTCATGCCCCACAAGGGAATCCGAGAAGAGAACAAAGCTTCTCTTTATAAAAGAAAACCTAAGTAATGATTTACAAATTTTTTTGAATTTTTAAAGAATTACATGAACAAAACATAGTTTAACTTAGATTCCTCCAAGGTTCCCTTCTAAATAAATGCACAATTTATTTAAGTCCATTTAGTGTACTAGCAACTGGATTTACTTCTTAAGAAAACTACATCTCAACATTTGAAGATTCTTTATAAAGAAATACAAAGTACTTTCATTTCAATTTGCCATTTAAATCCATTTTTATTCCTAAGTATCCTTAATGAATGAGATAACTTTTAAAGCAAATAGAATCATCTAAATCATTTGATACATTACAAATATTACATTTATTTTTCAATAGCTTTTCACTTAATCAACAATAATGAGAACCATACTACTTTACTCTGAATGTTACAAAATCCTTTTCTTTTCCAACATCATATACATAAAGTTCATGCTTTCCCTTTTCTTTTTTCCTAAGTCTACCCATTCCAAATACATCATTTTTAAGTACATTTATGATTACATTACATTCATCTCCTCTTGGGAGGTAACAATAATTTTACATCATGAAAGATAAAGTCTTCAATCTTCCAAACTGGAACATTACGCAAGCATGAATCCTCAAGCATCGCATCTGCAAAAGATACCTCGATAAAAATATTTACCACCCAACCATGTGGATACCAAAAGGCCCATTCCCCTGTGCTAGGAGATAAACACCAAGGTCCACAAAGAAGGGATAGCTAGGCCATGCCTAGGGTTGGGTAACCTTTCCCAAAAAGCAAATGAAAGAATACCAAAGTATAAAATTTTTTCCCAAAGGTTCTAAGGCTTGGTATAAACTCTAAGAAACAACCTAAGTGAGTTTCATTGCATATCCCTCACCCCTTGGGTTGTCCTGGTACTAGCCACTTTGGGCCCCGGGCCCCAAGTAGGCACATGCAGAATCGAATGCCTTTCGTACAGACAAGCGCCATTCAACCGTACCTATACATAGGTACCTTTTCCCACTCCCATCCATAGCCTTTACTAGTGCTAATGGCATGGGTAAGGCATAAATTAATCTTTTTAGTGTTTGAACCCATTCCCATAAGTTTAATTAAATTTTCACTTGTTAAATAACTCTTTAGTCAGATATCCTGGTTCTAGCCACTTAGGGCCCCGACCCCGCACTGAGAGCCACTCACTTAGTGTTCTTAGGTTTTCTACCCGTAACCCACACATCACAAATACATCATACATGTAGTAAAAACACATCATAAACACATTTGATAACTCCATCAAAGAATAGAAAATAATAAGGTAGTTTAGGGATGTTTAGGAAAATTAGGAACATTTAGGGAGGCCGAGAATGGTCCTGATCCTCCTAGACAATCCTAAAGCCTAATCCTGCTTCCTACACACATCCTAACCCTATTAAAGCATCTAAATGCACCATATAACCTCCATCAAATAGGTAAGGAACATATTTAAATTTACACCAAATTTCTCATGCCAAAACACAATGCTGTGCTTGAAATTTAACTAAGTCTGATTTAAAAATAAAAATAAAAAATCTAGAAGTTGCATCTTAACTCCTAGGAAGCTGAAACCTATTCCAACCATCCTAAAAGGTACCTAATTTCTTTATACAAGTATAACTTAAAGTATAATAAATTAAAGTATCAAACTTATACTTATATGTTATACTTGTGTAAATGATCTAAACATTATACTATGTTATAATTTTACAAATATTTATGCTTCCTGCCTAACCCTGACCCGCGTACATTCTTTTATAATAGAGTAACGACTGATAGAATAGCAACATTTTTTCCTATACACGGCTGACAGATTACAATGATATAGCAACGACTGACAGAATTACAATGATATAGCAACGACTGACAACATTACAAATAACAGGTTACAAATGAAAGATTACAAATTATAGATTAGAAATGAAGGATTACAAACCCTAAAGCAAACATGAGAGATCAAAATCTGATTATAAAGGTAGATGAAATGAAAATACTATGGATTCTCCAGACTCTTACAAACTCAAGTAGTATTCATATTCATAATGCATAGGAAGTAATCCGTATTTGATATATATATGATCATATTCTCTTTTCCAACAATAAATACACAATGATATATGAAACATAAATGTTCTGAAGCCTATATAAGCAACAAGCATATAGAGAAACATCCAATGATCATTTCATAATATAGAGGAGAGTTAAATCTCAGGATGAATTCCAACCTGGAGTCCTGCATGGATTCGGTTGATGAAGAAGAATCCAATCCTCTCAAGATTTTCCAGCACTCCTTCAATCCTTTTGGATGCAATCTCTAGCCTCTACCCGTAACCACCAAATGCAAAACTCAGAGAATATTGAATTCTCTCCTCACAAATATAATTTTCCAACAAGCATAATACTAATCTTGTCATCATTTCTTTCCGAATCAACTCCTATCCAACACCCTTTCACACAAGAAATCTTTCTTGTAAATAGAATGAAGGAGGTGGTTGCATGGGTAATCGAACCAATGCAACCATCCCAACTATCCATCAGTTAATAATTAGGCTTAAACAATGTTATTAAAGTCTTTCCGGGAAGAGTTATAACTATATTTACCTATTACCATAATCTAATTTATGTTTCCTTTATTTAAGGAAGGTAATAGTAGTTATTATTTCACACACATTTACCATACCAATAACTTATTTAGTTGTTATAATATAATGCAATAATTACTTACTCACCAAGAGTTATATAAATATATGTATGCATATGCATATGTGTGCACCCATATGCCTATGTGTACCTATATTATTATTATTATAAATATTATTGCAAACATAATATTATTATTATAAAATATATTATTTATTCCTACACTAATCCATATTCTTTACAAAACACAATAGTTATATATATAAGGTGAAATATACCACTATTATTAAAACATTTATTATTATTATTTTCATAGGCATTTTATTATTATGAATATTATAAAGTAATATCATAGAATTCTTTATTATTATTGATATTAAAATCACATGATTTAATCACATACTAACTCGTTCCTAACAAGATATGCTAGTACATAAGTATTTTCTAATAAAGATAAATTACTAAATCATACAATAATTCACATCAA